>PVJC01002643.1:6669-77492 GCA_004026665.1 Murina feae
GATTGGGTGTGTGGGGGACAAGACAGGGACACAGAGTGGGCAGTGTGTCCACTTGCTATCATGGCTCGGATGCCCCCCTTCTGGCCCCCCATCTTGGCTCTGTCACTCAGGGGGTCCCCATCTCCCGAACACATGCCTTCACCTGCCATCTGCTTAGCTTTGCTTTGGTTGTGTTTGACTAAAGAATGTGGTCGCAGGAGGTGGCTGTCATGGGGCAGCCAAGACCCTGAGGTCCCCCAGCTGTGTGTGACCCAAAGCGCCAGGACCATGAAGGCAGACATCCCCCTCGGCCATGGCCTGGGGAGGAGAGCAGAGGGCGGCAATCACAGGGCCTTCTCCAGGCGAGGTTTGACCTTGCGTTTCAGGTGGATGTTCCATGCAGAGGGAGAGGAGGGGAGAGGTGAGCAGGCTTCGAGGGGGGCAGCTCATGAGGTGTGTCAGGGGAGGGCAGTCAGTGACCGCCGTGAGACGGCCTCCCTCGGCTGGGATGGGCCTGCCTGGCCAGGAGAAAGGGGGACCATTGGGGTCTGGAAGCAGAGCAGTGATGTGGCCACATCTGTTTCAAGAGGAAAATCTGGGACAGGATGGAGACAAGGACCCTCTCCAGGGGTGGAGAGGAGGGGGCCAGTTAGAAGAGGCAGGACATGTTGGCTGGTTGGACCTAGAGGTCGGGAAGGAAACAGTATGTGTCTCTTGCTGGTTTTAGAGTAGATGGTGAGTGGTTTCCCTCACCAGGTAAGGAAGGCAGGGCTGGAAGTCGTCGTGGAAGAGAAGGAGTTTAGTGTCAGGCTTTCTGAGTGTGGTTGCTTCCAGGAGACTAGACTTCTTCCTCCCCGTCACCCTCACCAAGCAGAGGGAAAGTCAACAGAAGGATGTTCTATCACCTCACTAGCCTGGGAAGTTTCCTCTCCCATTTCTAGGGCTGAACATATTTATCTCAGCCATTTTTTCAAGTTGTGTGTGTGCATGGAGAGAGAGAGAGAGAGAGAGAAAGAGAGAAGTGTATTCATTGCCACTTAAGCAAGAGAGAGAATTCTAAGGATGCAAGGGCCTCATAGATACCAATGGAAATGTGTGTATTCAGACCCAGAAAATGTCCACAAACCAAAGCAGGCAGTCTCCCTCCTCCCCCGCCCCTTTCCCATTGTCCTACACAGCCCTTCTCCCTGCTCCTCTACACGCCTGCATCATCTTCTCTATAGCAGACCTGCTTTCTCCATGCTTCCCGACACACAGGAAAAAATGGTTGCTCCAGTCACCTCTGATTCCCCGTTCTACAAGTCTTAGAGAGAGACTCTGATTGGCTTAGCTCCTGTCAGCTGTGGCTAGGGACAGGGAGTTGGCTGGGAGAGAATCAGACTGGACCCGTTTTGGTTCCATGTCTGCTGCTAATCCAAACCACTGAGGCTGGGGTACGAGAACAATGCAAGATGGCAGTTTGAGGTGATGGGGTGAAAGTGGGGGTGCATTACAGAAAAGAAAGAGACTAGGCGGATACCCCAAAGGCATTCACTGCAGCAGGGTTTCATGGCTGTTGGCAGTGCTGATGCCTGAATTGCAGGCTTTTATACTGTATCAGTTAGCTATGGCTGCGTAACAAACTTCCCCCCAGACTGAGTGACTTTACAATCATTACTCATATCATACAAATGTGTGGGTCAGGAATTCAGGAAGGATTTGGCTGGTTGCTTCTTCTGTTCCACGTGACATGGAGTAGGGTCACTCAGTGGCATTTACTTGGTGGCCAGCCTAGTCTGAGGAGTCTGAGATAGCTTCACTCACATGCCTGGTACATTGTGGGGATGGCTGGGAGGCTGGGCTCAGCTGAGCCCCTCTTCCTCACCATGTGGACCCAGGGCCCATCCTGTGGCCCTTCCAGCAGAGTGGTCTGCCCTTTTCTGTGGCGGGAGGCTCCAGGAGAGCGTGGTAAAGACTGCCAGCTCTGCCAGAAGTAGCAGCCCAGCCCTCATTCCGTCAGTTGAGTGACCAGAGATGATGTCTGAGCCGGGTGCGCCCTGAGAGGCGAGAGGACTTGGCGGGTGAAGGAGCCTGTGCCCCCAGCTCCTGGACCTTCTTGATGTCGCTGTGGTGCTACTGACACACCCATCATCCGCTGTTGATCTAAAATGGAAACCCGGAGCGGAACTCCAGGCTCCCTGCCTCCTCTCCCTCTGACTCTGGGCAGACCCCAGAGTCTTCTGGAAGGACTGCCCGCTGGCATCTCAGCCACTCTCTCATGCTTGGCGGCAGCAGGCCCTGGCCCCAGCGCAAAATCCACAGCGAGGGCCTGGAGCTCCCCAGACCCTCCTACAAATACCGAAATGGAGCCCAGTCAGCGTGCCCAGGGCCGGGATGTTCGCAGACACTGGGAGCCATAATTTAAACTTCATGTGCGAGGATCGCAGTAGCCTGCCAAGCCACCACGCAGGAAGAAAACTTTGAAATATAAAGCGAAGCGCTTTTAAGGGGGGGAAACTTCACATGAGTCCCTTCTCCTTTCCCTCAGCTCCTGGCGGGGTCTGAAGCCGCCTGGGCCGGTGCCTCGTTAAGACAATCACAAAGGCCTGTTTATAGGAGGACGTTCCCTAGACGTTTTCTTGTTCAGCGTTTCAGTAGCGATAACAACTTTGTGACCTGTACCTTTAAGAAGTGCTTTCGATCATTAAGCCAGCCTTTGAGTCAAGCGGTAAGAGGATAAAGATGCTGGGATGTCTTTCACTTAGAAGAAAACAAACCTCATTTGGGGCCCCAGGCAGCTCTCTGCCTCCCCCCTCCCGTATGCAGTTTGCCAAAACACACAGGCCGCCACTCAGCATCCTCCCCTCCTGCTTTCAGCCGAGGAACCTGTCCTCTCTCTCCTGTTTGCCCCGCGCACGCCAGCCCTGTGGCCCGTCCTTTCCAAAGCCCCTGCCCCTCGGGCCCCTCCCTCTGAGCCTTGGCGAAGAGAGGGCTGCAGACTGTGTTGTCCGCCCTCAGAAAAAGGACTGCTTCAAACTTGACCTCCGCTGGAGCACTCCCAAGAGCCTGCTGCTTTCGAGCTGGCTTTGGGCTCCTGGTTTTTATTTGAGAGCATTACTGCCAACCCCCAGCAAAAGCACTTAGAAAAATAAATCTGCAAAATGGCTCAGAGAACGTGTCAGGTTTGGCAGCCCCCTCTCCTCCCCCTCCGGTAGTCGCTGGGGTCATCACCTTTCCTCCAGCCAGGCTGGGGAGCCATCCTTGCTTCTCTAAAGGAAAAAGAAACATGCGCAGACATGCATACACGTGTCCATACACACGCATGCATATGCGCGCGAGCACCCATCACGCTGTCTCAATTAAAGCCATGTGCCAGAGACACTCAGTGGGGCTTATTTATGTTTGAAAGTAAATACTGGGCTGATGTTGCAGGGTTGACATCTCGAGGCAGAGACATGCTATGTAAATGGTCAAGAAACTGAAGAGACCCATAAACACGAGGCCTGAGGTCATCCAAGGAAGGAGAGTGCCTGAGTCCTTGGAAAAGCTGCCCAGAAGGCAGCCCAGAGGCCAGGGAAGGGGGGGGCGGGGCGCACATGAGACCAGATGCCCTGAAGAGACCAGGGCTGCAGGCTGCAGACCCCAGGACTCAGTCTAGCCTTAATTCCTCCTATGCCTCCTGCCTCCCTAATTAGAGCTCTTCAGGGGAAATCTGCTGTTTCCCTAGATGTTTTCTGGTAGCTTTTTGATACACGTTTATCAGAAAAATGGTGTGAGTCTGTCCAGAGGCTCAGGGAGCTGCTGTTGGGGACAAAAGGCCAGAAAGCACGGTGCTTCCTCGGCTCTCAGCTCAGCGACACTGGGCCTGCTGTCTCCTCCTCTCCGGCGGACAGGACAGTGATAAACAGGGCCTTTTGCCCCTCGAGTGGCAAAGGAAGCTCTGGAAGGTTCCAGGAAAAGTGCAGAAAAACATTGACTCCACCGGGTTGGAACTGAGTGGGGGCGGGGAATTTCCCACATGCTCAGGGTGAGCTCAGCTGGCAGCAAAGGCATAGGCTTGCCCAACACTTCCCAAGTTTCCTCCCCAACACAACCATGGGTCCTCAGGGAGGCCTGCTGCAGGAGAGGGGTGCCTTCGAAGTCTTGATTGGTCTTAATTTTTAAGAATGTTATAACTCTTCGTAAGAGATCCATACTTTGATAGAAAAGTTGAAAATTCACTTTTCCAAAAACTCTCAGAAAGGTTGGCATCCGGCAAGGTCTCTGTGCCTGTCCCTTCTTCGTGAGTCCTGGGCACACACCACTGTGTGTCCCACAGGCTGCAGTCCCACGTTGGCTTTGGGGACCAACCTAAAACGCTGTGGTTGTGTTTCACGGCCGGAGGAGGTTCGAGAAGGCCGTTGGTCTTGTGGGCAGAGACAAAGACACTGGGGCTCAGAGGCAGCACACGACTTACCCCTTGGCCCACGCGTTGTTCATTGGTGCGGGGGTGGTAATCGGGACTCTGGGGTCCCCATGCCACGTCTCTGGCCTGTGCCGCTCTTCTGAGTAGGTCCTGGGCCGCTGGCAAACCTAGTTGACACAGTTGTTTGGGGGACCACTGCTTGGTGAACTAACTCAGAGCCAGGGCTTTGGGTTCTGTATCAAAAGCCAAAACCAGGCTCTGAACAAAAACACTAAGGCAATCGGCTCATTTTCTGAAATGGAATTAGTTTGATCACGTAATAAGCAGCGTTGGTGTGACAGAGATCCCACTAGACGACAGGGCACCTTTGTGCCCCCCTCCTCCAGAAACTTGTCTTCTGTCCGAAATTCAGACTCTACGGGTTTCCTCAGAAAAAGTCTCTCTACTGACACCTGCTGGGAAATAGTTGAAATAAAGTCTGCGCCTCTATCTGTGATGGGCGTTGGCACCTCCTTCCGCTAACACGCACTCCAGCCTAGCGCAGCCTGCGCTACTGTACCCAGCGTCCCCTCCCCATGAGCGTGACTCTGTTTTAAGACACGGTCTTCGGCTCCAAGGAGCAGACATCAGTGGCAGCTGCAACCTTCCCTCTGGAGACCACACCGAGGTCCTGTTGGGCATAAGGTTCTCCAGACCCCGCGGTGTTGGAGTGAGGCATAGTGTGGGTCAGGCAACGTTGGGACTAATGCTGGCACCCGTCCTTTGGGAAGAAAAGAGCTTGCTTCTGGGTGCCTGCAGGAGACGGCAGCACCTTCACGTTTAGGCAACAAATGTGACAGCCCTGAAACATGAGTACACATGTGAGTCAGTCCAGGCGCTCTAAATCCTTGCTAGGTTGTTTGTTCACTCTGCATCAGATCTTCACGTGAGCATAGCTTTCAGAAAGTGGGGACCTTTGTCCTTCTTAGAGAGGGACAAGGAGAGTCTGTGCAGCAGGCAGCACAGTGATGCTCTTTCTATCTAGAACCCCATCAGCTGCCTCTCTGCCATCCTTCCTGGGGCTGTTCATTCGTTCAGTAAGTCAGACAGAACACGTGGAGTGCTGTGTCAGGTAACTCATGCTGCGTAACAAACCACCCCAAAGTCTAGGCAGGGGTGGGGAACCTTTTTTCTACCAAGGGCCTTTTGGATATGTATAACATCATTCTCAGGTCACACAGAATTATCAATTTAAAAATTAGCCTGCTGCCCGGCCAGCATGGTTCAGTGGTTGAGTGTCAATCTATGAACCGGGAGGTCAAGGTTTAATTCCTGGTCAGGGCACATGCCCGGGTTGAGAGCTCAATCTCCATGGGGGGAGAGGGGGGAGGCAGGAGGCAGCGTATCAATGATTCTCTCTCATCATTGTGTTTCTATCTCTCTCTCCCTCTCCCTTCAACTCTGAAATCAATAAAAAATAAATATTTGGTTAAATTAACGTACATTTGGACTCACTCACCCCTAATGCCTTGGCAGGGCCAGACCAAATGCTCTCTCAGGCTTATACAGCCCACAGGTCAGACGTTCCCCACCCCTGGTAGCGGTTTAAAAGCATCAACCATCTATATGGCTCCCAAGTCTGTGAGTTGGACTGAGTTTAACAGGGTGGCCCTCCAGGCTCAGCTGGACTCACACCCACCTCTGCAGGCAGTGGGGGGTGCTTGGTGTAGGCAGTCCCCAGCTGGGTGGGTGCTCATCTTTCAGCGGGCCGGTCCAAACTCAATCTCGTGGCCTGGCAGGACTCCGGGAAAGTGAGGCCCACATGTGGATCTGACAGAGCATCTCCTCCTTCGCATCCAGTGGTCAAAGCAAGTCCCAGTGCAGATTCCAGGTGTGAGGAACAGACTCCACCTGCCTGAGGGGGATTGCTGCAGAATCACGTGGCACAGGGCAGGGATACAGGGGAGTGGAGGATGGTGGGCCCCTCTGCGGAGTCTCACTGATGCCGAGATGCTGAGCTCTGGAGGGTGGGAAGCACGCGTCCTGCCTTCAAGGAGTTCTGAGACAAAAGCAAGATGAGAAGGGAGCAGACGGTTGAAATCCGGCTCGATTAGTGCCACGGTAGGGTTAGGTGACTTGTCTGGAATTGAGCGTGAGTAACGCAGGATTACTGTACCATGACCCCTTCGGCAGGCAGACTACGTGCTAAAGAACCTCATTTCCGTATTGTATCCAGCCCTGTTGGCATGGTTATGTTCTCAGCACAGAAGGGGCACAGGACATTTTCCCCCGTCGACCATCTTTCTCTTGCAATAATGATGGCTCAAGCAGTAACTTCCCAGGCAGACATTTCCATTAAATCTTGGGTTGCTTTTCTGTGGGTTGTGTTTCGAGGGCAAAGATGAGGAGCTTTTCCTATTTATCCAGAACCTCAAGCCACGCCCCTTTTCCACATCCCTTGCAGAGGGGAGACAGCCGTAGGGACTTGGGGAGAGAAAAGTGCATTTGCGGGGTTGTCAGGAAGCGGCGTCCCCACGGATGTGGTCTGATGCTGCGTAGAAGAGACCTCTGGGCTGAAAACACGAGGAACTCCATGTCTGCTTGCAGCCCTGGCCACAAGGACTGGTGCTCACAACACACGACACTTGCCAGGTATAAGGAAGCTTCTAGTCCATCCCAGTCATTCAAACAGCACCACTCCGTTGACTCCGCTCAGAGTGAGGGCTCAGGGTGGCCTTGGCCACGTGGGTGGAGACGTTTCCTGGGCAGCTCTCTCGATCATTCTCCACTTCGGCTCCACCAATGAGCTCCCTTCTGGGGGGTAGGAAGATGGTAGCGCAAGAGAGTTCCTGACTCCCGTTCCCTTCCTGGCTCAGCGAGCTCACACTGTCAGGTGACTGTGGATGCTTGTCTGGTAGAGGAGCGTGAAGACCGCTGTGCAGACAACAGCAGGTTAGATGTGCCGGGAGAGCGGGTTTGCTTGGTGATCTGTACAGGGCAGGTTCATCTGGGCATTCACTCTGGCAGCAGGCGGTAGAGAAGGCTAGTCTTGAGCATTCTCAAATAGGACTAGGGGACTGTAAGCTAATGGCAGCGTGGCATCACACACCCGCCGTGCAGCAGACCACGTGTGGGTCTCAATCCTCTATTCAAGGGGATTGGAACGAGGATTTGAAGGAGGCCATTTACTTGGAAGGTGATCTCTGGGAACACGGATCAGAGCAGGGAAACAAGGCAGGGAAGAGAAGGAAGCCAATCAAGGATGCGTCGAGCTGCTCAGCACTGCGGGCACATTCCACTGGGAAAGTGCGGGACGGGCCCCTCAGGGAATGTCACCCCCAAAGACAGAGGGAGCTGGAGTACCCCCAGTCCCGGCAGCCATGCCTCCAGGCAGGTGCAAGGAGGGACATCTGACCTCAGGAACAGATGCCACTGATGCTGGTGAGCAAAGGACGAGAGACGCCAGGTCACCCTGCGCTACAGAAAGTTGCGTAAATATCGGGCAGTAGAGTGCCATAATGACCGAGCAAAACACAAACTCATCTCACCCCGTGTGAAGAGCCGGAAGAACCAAGAGGGGAAGGTCTTTTCAGAACCAGGGTAAAGGAAACTGCCGTCTGGTCAGGGACAGATGCCAGGCTCCTGGCTGTGGCACACGTACAGGTACGAGAGAAAGACCTAGGGCTCCACTGTAGACCTGAAGACACTTTCCAAAGCTTATCATGGGAGAACAGCCATTATTCAATTAGTCCAGGATGGCCAGTATCTCTCAGGATATGAATAAGTTTATCGAAACCAAATAAGCTCAGGAAATGCCAAGCCCTTGGGTTTCTTTTTATTATTATTATTGGTTTTTTTACAGAGAGGAAGGGAGAGGGATAGAGAGTTAGAAACATCGATGAGAGAGAAACATCAATCATCTGCCTCCTACACACTCCCCACTGGGGATGTGCCTGCAACCAAGGTACATGCCCTTGACCAGAATCGAACCTGGGACCCTTCCAACGCTCTATCCACTGAGCCAAACTAGTTAGGGCCCTTGGGTTTCTTATATCCTTTCCTAAAGGTTTATTAGATCCTTTACTGCTGTGTATATTGCAAATCTCTTTAAGAAAGAAAGAATGCAGCATTTCCCAAACTCATTTGACCATGAGACCCATGTTACTCCCAAACACCTTGGAGTAACTCTCTGTGACTAGTGTTCCCTGGAATACAGTTTGGGAAACACTCCACCAGAAGCACTTTTCAAGGAACAATGATGAGATAGCCTGGGGAAGTCCATTCATTGTGAAAAGTGGCTCCGCATAAGGCTCTGTCTAAAGCAGTCAAATCAGAGGCGTTTTCCCAGCCAGCCTTCCTGGCGCTGAGTCCCAGTCACGCCTCTTCTCGGCCAGGTCATGCCTCTCCTCAGCCAGGTCATGCCACTCCTCAGACTGATCATGCCTCTCCTCAGCCAGGTCATGCCTCTCCTCAGACTGATCATGCCTCTCCTCAGCCAGGTCATGCCTCTCCTCGGCCAGGTCATGCCTCTCCTCAGCCAGGTCATGCCTCTCCTCAGCCAGGTCATGCCTCTCCTCGGCCAGGTCATGCCTTACAGTCCAAATGTCTGATTCCTCAGCTTCTCTAACCCGGCTTCTCCTCTGTCTGCCTTTCAGATGGGCTTCTTTCGCCGAAGGTACAAAGAAATTATTGAAGCCGAGAAGAACCGGAAAGAGAACGAAGACAATTGGGACTGGGTCCAGAAAAACCAGTGACCTGCCCCACCAGTCACATGACCCACTCGTGTCACCTGTCGTCCTTGACCTTTGTATCTTCCATATTTGGAAGAAAGAATGTTCTCCAGATTTTTCGGAGGCCCCGCTGATGCTGTTCTCGTCTTCACTCTGTCCAGCCCAGGTGCCAGCCTGAGGCTGCCACTTCGGCCAGGTCACGCGACTGGAGCCCACCTCTTCCTTTTTAAAGACGAACTCTGAACTTTGGAAAGCAAGCTGCAGAGCCGAGCAGTATTTATGGATGCAACGTGCATGGTCAACCCTCAGGGGAAAACTGTTACCTAAAAGTATTTTTATAAATATAAGCCTTTTATACTGATTATGTCTTTATATTTGTATCGATGTTTTATTATTTCTATTAAATAGTTATATAATTCACTCAAGCACTGATGTCTGGCCTGGAAACACATGTAGATTCGTACAAATTTTAAAGGAGAGAAATCTTACTGTTCTTTGGGACTTGCTGTTACAGCAGACTGGCCGCTCAAATCACAGGAAGAAACCTCGCGTCGTGAACCCACCAAGCTTGCTCTCTGCGTATAAACTGGGACTGTGGCCTGACCCCCAGGCAACTCTCACTACTTTCTTGCCTGGAGACAAGTTTGATGTTAATGTGCTAAAGAACTATAAGTATTTTCTCATTGCAAGACTCCCAGCAGGAATTTGGATGGAAAACCTGATTCCCAGCAGCAAGCCTGCTCTGCATCGCCCGCAGGCATCACACCCTCCTTCCACTGGATTAATAGGAGAATTGGAGCTACACCAGCCGGTCCGGTCATCTGGTAAACCTCAGAACGGCATCACATCCTGGATGCTGTGCATCAGAGTCTGTGCACCACAAGGACTCGATCAGCGCCCATCCCACAGAGACTCGTGTCCGATGCTGTGCTGTGTTGCCTTTGCGGGGTCCTTTGAGTCCAGAGGTCTCCAGTTCCCTATCACTTTTGCTAATGGGAATTGCAGATTCCTTCCCAGAGATGACCGTTCAACCTGTTCTTATTGTTAAAAATAGTGTCTTTGGTGGGGTTCCCAAGAAGCAGGCCCCAAGATGAGGATCTGCATGCAAGTAACTAACTAAGAAAATGCTCCCAGGGGAACGCTGGTATGGCGGTGAGGGAAGCAGGGCGAGGAAGTCAGGGGAAGGTTCCATGGGGGGTAGCATCAGCCAGATCCTACAGGGGAGCTCTGGGGGAGTAGGTTGCATCTCAGGGTTGTCCCAACCTGAGGCAAGATGGCTGGGCCTTCATACTCTTGCACCTAAGGAAGATGTAAACTTTTCACTCCCGGTTCCTACTGGCAAAAAGGCTCCAGAGCTCAGGGGTAGCCCATTAATGAGAGCTGCAGGTGCACCCACCCCCCGCCACCTGAGGAGACATACAGAAACGGTGCAGCGGGATCTGGGCAGAGCCCAGCCTCCTCCCCTCCTCCCTGCAGGGTTGGATGCTGAGTGACGGCCTTCAATATCCAAGCTTTCTGTTGGGCAGCGTTTACCATTGGACGGGCTGGGCTGCCCAGTATTGAGTGCATTGTGGTTTTCTAAAAAGGGCACTGAGCCAGTGGCCGTATCGTGCTCAGCCCTGTACCCGGCGCCTTAGTGAACACTCAGTGACCGTTAGCGGCGATGGCTGCTGCTACCTCGGCTGAACAACCATCTGACAAGAGAGAAAACATGTGGCTCAGAGCAGGGTCTGGCAGAGAGTCCTTCATGGCCTCTGCTCAAGCTCCAGGCCATACAGATGGGCATCCGATGGGAATGAGACAAAAACAAGATGAAAGACCTTTCGTATAGGACCTTGTCTACAGGCCGCTAACATGGCCGGGGGCTGTGGGCACTATTGGAAAGACACAACTCAACTTCAGGGGAGATAGGTTTCTAGACAGCTGGCTAATACTTGGCAAACATCACGAAAGCTTTGGGTGCTGGCCAGCTGCGAACCCGGCCTGGGACATGTCTGTCTTTTCGTTTCTTCGTTCGCATCGACTCTGATGCAGGAAGACAATGGCTGTATCATGGTGGCTAGGGGAACAGGCAGCAAAAGCCAGAGGGTCAAGAGTATGTATGAAGGAGGCTGATCGAGAGTGAAGTTGGGGATGTTGCATCTAAGGCCTGGAGGCACAGAAGTAACCCACAGGGCAGATGGAGGTGGGGAAACCGGTTCTGGCATAGAGTTTGCCTCTGAGTTCTCTCAAGAGTAATAAAAGCAGTCTTTAGTGGTTGTAGTCGCTCATTTAGAGGATATTTATGAGGCCCCTACTTTGTGTCAAGCACTGTGCTAGGTTCTGGAAGGTCCCCAGAGAACAATGCCAATACCAGGGTTCTTTTTACCTGGGGGCAGGCACACCTCCTGCAATGGAGTGTGGAGAGTGGATTTTTGATTTTATGAAACCCCATTCGCAGCTTCCCTTTGATGGGCTTTTATTCCTTGTGTCACATGCCCTTTAATAAATAACTTAAAATTCTTAGGCAGTAGTCCTGGGCCGGCTCCCTCGGGGGCTGGCCAAATGCTTTTATAGCCACTGCCACAAGGGCTGCAGACACATTTGGTGATGGTGTGGAAGGCAGAGGGAAAAGCCTCCTTCCAATCAGGGTGGGCTCCTGGGGGCGGTGTCAGAGCCGGATCCATTTGCTTCTGGATGGCCGACCTGCCTGAGTAGGCATGGCCCCAGGAGGTCACCAAAACTTCCTGAGGCAGTTTTAAGAAAATCATACTCAGCATCAGCAGGAGCCAATACCAGCAGCCACTGCAGAAACCCAGGTGGGAGGGACGGTGCCTCAGCTTGTCTGGTTGCGCTGAGGAGCAGGCGGGGCACAGCGATGGAGAAGGGAGTCCCCCACGTGGCTAGTGCTCTCAGCTCCAGCCCAGGTCAGGAGCCCGCGCTGGGCTCCTAGGGGAAGCAGACAGGGTGCATTGTCGTGTCTATTACTTCTCCAGAATATTCTCTTGCCAGTTCCACAGTGAACTCCAACTTTACCCTTCCCGTTTCGTTGGGCTCACTGTGGAATCTGCTAAGACAGCAGTTTTCAACAGGTGTTCCTCAAGACTGTTTAAAACATGCAAGACCTGACTGTTTAGCAGGGGGCACTGACCTCTTTTTTCTTAGATTGTCAAATCAAAAAATGCCAACACAGTAGCCCTCCAGGATGAATGAATCCAAACTGTAGCTTCTTTGTTGTTGGTAGCGCTGCAGAAAAGATAATATGGTTTTTTTGGTGCGCCACAGAATTCTAGTAACTAGCTTATGTGTGCCACAAGGTGAAAAGGGGTTGAAAATCCCTGTTTTCACCGACTGTCAGAAGGCTTGGGATAGTGAGATGCTTTTTAAACATGAAAAGGGCCTTTGTAGAAAGAAACTGAATGAAAGCATGCCTCCCTTTCCCCAAACAATTTGCTTGCGATCAGTTTACCTGGGACTCACGAGTCGGAATATCCCCAAAGTGAGCCCTGGGCTGTCGCAAAGAGGAGGCCGGGAAGTTGAGGAGTGAGGAGGCACCAGAAGAAGTGAGTGGGCCCCTTGGCCGCGTGGTGACTGACAGGCACACATCTGGAATCACTTACCACTGAGATCACCGAGGCTTTCCCAGGCAGTTCTTCAGGAAAACCCCACCACCGGGGGTGTTCTGAAATCTGGTAAACATTGTAGACAGTCCAGTAGAAAGGCCACCTTCACCACATCCTGGGGAGCCTGCAGTCCTTGAGCCAAAGGCCGCGAGGTTAAAGCAGAGCCTGCAGGCCTCCCGGACACGTGTGGGGCCTGTTTTCCATACGAAGCCTAGTGGATCCCTCAGGCGAGGTGTGTGTTGTATGCGACCTGTTCATGGCTCGCAGAGGAATGTTGTAAGAGGTGATT
Source organism: Murina feae (assembly GCA_004026665.1). Classification (NCBI taxonomy): domain Eukaryota; kingdom Metazoa; phylum Chordata; class Mammalia; order Chiroptera; family Vespertilionidae; genus Murina; species Murina feae. The sequence goes on from PVJC01002643.1 coordinate 19,633, forward strand.
CTACTGCTTCTGGGAAGGCGTGATGCCCAGGTGACTGCAGTCCGGAGGAGGATAGGCATGAAACATACATCTGGTGAAATGGACAGACATCTGACTCAACCTGCCCGGAAAGTACAGGCACTGGGAAGGCTTCTAGTTTGGGGGGAGATGGTCCTTTCGCAGAGAGAAGGCAGAAAACACGAGTCATTGTGGAAATGCTCCGATCTACAGGGTTTCGTCCACGTTCGGTTCTGCCATACAGAGCGGTGACATACCCAGTGGAGAGTGTTTTCTGAAACGAAGAATAGCCCAAGGGAGTGTCTTCTGATTCTGAGCCCCTTGTGGGGATGACGAAGGCATTTCCCACGTGGATGCCTTGTAGCACAGTGGTCTTGATTTCAGACTTTGTTAAGGTTTGGGATTTTTTTTTATTCTAATGTGCACAGTGTGACTAGCAGAGTGAGTTTCAAGGCTTTGAGAGTGATTAATTGCATGCAGGCACCCACGCTAACTTCACTTCTAGAACTTGACCGATACCTTCGCGTACATCTCCCTCGAGGAGTTTTGGCGGGAGGGGCGTTCCTCCTCCCGAAGTCACGTGTATTTAAAGTCTATGCAGTCACTTCTGATTCACTTGCACTGTTTGGGAAATGCAGGTTTACAAAAGTACGTGTTTGGAATAAAAAGAAAACATGGCTGCAAATGATTCAGGAGTTCGGTCTGCAGTTTCTTTGCTACTGAAACACTTGGCCCCCTTTAGGATGTTGAGGATGGGGACGTGCAGGGTCATCTAACTGCTCTTGAACAACCCACTTCATGTGGCTGAACTGTTCCTGACCTTTGGCCTTCTCTGTTCCTGACCATTCACCTTCTCTGTTCGTCACCTACCTGCCCAGGGCCACACCTGAGACCTTGATCTTAAGGTAAATGTGCCCAAATTAAATAGAATACATTCCTCATTGTTAGTACACTGCCACCACAGGATCCACCAGTCCGTCACTGAGCATTTTTCCAGAAGCCTTTTGACCTCATTCTTACACATTTGCAAACATTGTGTTCTTTTTCTTTTTAAATATATTTCTATTGATTTCAGAGAGGAAGGAAGAGGGAGAGAGATGAGAGAGAATCATCAATTGGCTGCCTCTTGCATCCCTCCTTCCTCCCCACTGGGGGTCAAGCCCACAAACCGGGTATGTGCCCTGACCAGAAATCGAACCATGACCTCCTTGTCCGTAGGTCAACACTCAACCACTGAGTCACACTGGCCAGGCCAAACATTGTGTTCTTAATGATCCTATTAAAATTTCTTTTACTCCCCTATCATTAAAATTCACACACATACACACCACACAGTATAGAGAGGGCGTGAAAAGATACACGCCAAGGAGTTTTAAATGATTGTCCTTAGGGGGTGGGATTGTCAGTATTTTTGCTTTGCTTTTTGTTTTGTTTTTACTAGCCTGAATCTTAGTCTTCTTTTATACCAATGAAACACATGCAAATTATTTCTTGAAAAAAAGATACATCCGGAAGAGTATGAATGACTAAGCCAAAAAAGAGTCCAAATTGTAGGTCTGGAAAGGAAGAGATTTGTCTGCAGCAAAGAGCTTTGATGAGCCTGACACTTAGGACAATGGTCCAGCAAGTAATTTGAAGCATTTTAATTCCAGCTGCTTCCTGGCTTAACACGACCTGCTGCCATAACTAGAGCTAATGAAATGCGCTTCTCTAAGGCTGTCCAGCCTGTCTCCATAATCCTGAAAAACTCAGAGGAATTGGAAGGTAGAGAATTAAGAGGAAGCAAAATCACGTTAGTAAAGTCTCCCTTCATTCCATCAGAAGTTTTTCAGTCCACCAGATGGCCGCGGGTCCTTAAAGTCTGTCTGTCCATCAGGTTACTGTGCTTAGCTCTGTCTACGCCCTCAACCTGACTGGCAGCTGTCCATCAGCAAAACCATCTGTCCCAGAGAGCATGCTCATTCGTTCCATGTTCACGTCCAACTAGAGTGGGTTTCACTAGACATCCCCAGCTCTGGGCTGAACCCTGAGGCTGTGCCGTCTGGGGCTGCTGCCAAACCTCTGCTTTGCCTCCAAGTCTAGTCGACATCATTTCAGACTTTATTTGATATGATTTGTGTGGAATTGGAAACAAAATCCTAAAAGAGAGCTTCCATGATCCCGTTTCCTGGCTGTGGAACAGTCAGGCCTCGTTCGCTAGGCCTCTCCATGTAATTGGTGCTTGAACTACCCAAAGTGGGCTCTGGTTTGTTGCAGCTGAGAGTCCTATCTGATCCATCCTAGACCCAGGGTGACTGACAGTGACAGGCCCTCTAGCAGCTGGGATGTGGACTGGTCTCCTCTGATGAGCCTGAAGGTAGTGAGGACTTGTGAGGGGTGAGCGGGTGATGCTCCAGCAGACGGAGGCAGGTTCTCAAAGCACAGGTTCCCTAGGATGAAGGCCGGGTTTGGGGAGGGATTGCAGCCCTGGGGAAGGCATAAGGAAGGACCGTGAGTCAGCTGGTTACTTCTAACCACCCAGAACAGCCTTCTGAGAAAGAACAAGCAGCTCACATTCTGCAGTCTTGGGTCAAGGCAAGGGCAGGGAACAAGGGACTTTCTGTGATGAGGCTAAAAGAATTTTCATCTCATGCAGCCGCGGGACTGAGGTTGCCAGAAGTCAGGCTCGAAATCCTGTGGGTTGTCAACTTGTAAAATCCATTACATTCACAGATGATCAGATCCCTGTGTGAAATGCAGGCCATTGATGAGGCCTGGGCGGGGAAGTGTGTGGGCCCAAGAATTGCACTGGAGACATTCATGCCATGAGCCTCCTTTGCTTCTGTTGAAAGAGGCTGTTGCTGCCCACCCCCTACCTCCCCCTTGAGGACCCAGAAGGCGGAGAAGCCTGTCTTCTCGCTGTCTCACACCCCTCATCCCCTCAGTGCCTTCAGATCTACAGGAAAATGTCAGACCCACTTGGGGGTTAATCACATCATCAGACCATAGAAGAGAAAGCTTATGCACATTCACCGTCAGGAAAGGTTGCATGGCGAGGAAGGACAGGTGCCCAGCTCAGCGGTGCAGTGGGTACTGAGGTGGCCCAGCCGTAGGGAGCAGGGAGGGAGGTTCTGGGAGATGCCGCTTGGCCACAAACCCATGAGAACTTAAGGGAAGGAAGTGCAGACAACCTGAGGTGAGTTTAGGAATGGATTAGTGAGAAAGGCAAGTAAAAGAGGGGGAGGGGGAGAGAATTACTAATTTCAGGGAAAACAAAAGTTGAAGAGCAAATGGGAACTGATGCATTGGCCTCAGGCTCCCACTGTCACCTTCATGGCTGCTAAAGAAAGTGCTGATGGTCACAGTACTCACTGGAGGACATCCCAGGTCAGCCCATGAGTTTCTTATGAGTTTGGGTATGGAAGTGAGTGTACCCAGGCTGGGCTCAGGGCCTTCCAGGGTAACCCCCATCCCTCAGCCCCCAAGGCTGTGTAACTAGGATGACCAGTAGTAATCATACATATATAATCATGCAAATAATCATACCAAGGGTGTGATAAGGGCACGAAAAGGCAGGTTTGCCTCTTCTGGGAGATCAGGGCAGGCTTCCCTAAGGAACAGAGATGCTTGAGAAGGAGAAATAAGTAGGTGAAAAAGGAGGGGACAGCATTCCAGGCAGAGGGAACAGACGTGCAAAGGCCTTGTAGCTGGTGGGAGCCTAGAGCAGTGGTTCTCAACCTTCCTATTGCCGTGGACTCTTTAATACAGTTTCTCATGTTGTGGTGACCCCCAACCATAAAATTATTTTCGTTGCTACTTCATAACTATAATTTTGCTGCTTTTATGAATCGTAACGTAAATATCTGATATGCAGGATGTATTTAGGCGAGCCTAAAGAGGTTGCGACCCACAGGTTGAGAACCGCTGGCCTTGATTGTTCAAGTTACTGAGAAAAGCCCAGCGGCCGGAGTGCAGGAGCCAGGAGGCACAGGGGTGAGGTGATGCATGACAGGCAGAGCCAGAACTCCCCTAGCAGGCAACTGGAATGGCGGTAGCTCTCAGCCAGTTCACGCGCTGGAGGGGGAGGCCCCAGGTGAGGGCAGCACCAGCACCTCGCCATCAAGAGTCTGAAGTGCTCGGGAGCAATCAAATAATCCAGCTCCCGGCTGTCCCCTGGTGGTCAGGACACGTCGGGCAGCCTTCCCAACAACTGCTTTGAAAGCACGGGGATATTTTTTGGTATTTATGAGAACGGAACATGGAACTTCCTCCAACGTCAGTGAAGTAGTGCTGAGAGGCAACACTAATTAAGAAATTAGGTTAGGCAACTAGTGGGAAAAGACAAGAAGGCAAGCGCCTTTTAAAAGAACAAAAAACTACTTCCACCATCAATTTATAAAAGCACTGTTGTAACTGGGCAGTCATTTCAAATAGCAGAATTATGGAAAAACTGAGAATTATGATGAACATGATCATAGAGAGATGGAGCCATTCTCAGGCCCTCCAAACGATCATGTCAAGGAGATCACTCTTATCCCCCAGGTAACAATAGGGGAGATGCTACTAAATCGATTAGGTATTAATCGACTTAACCTAATTGCATTTTCGTGGCAGCATTTTCTCTGCAATGCCATGCAGTTACTAGAAACATCTGATTTTTAAATACATCTTATAAAGGCAACAGAGACCTACTTTGATTCTAAGCTGTTTATACGTTTTGCTGTTTAGCGTAAATTACTTTCCAGGTCTGTGTTCATGTCTGCATGTCGGAATGAATGCTTCACTGTAGGCTCTGAGCCCATGAGTTGAAAGCACTTCCTTGTGCCTAAGTCTCTTTACTCAGGTTTATCCTAAAATTTTCTAAAAATTTATATTGTTCTACCTTAAATATATGACCTTGAGCTGTGGCATACTGTCCAACAGGCCACACCAGCATTTTGCCACCAGAAATGTGGTGTTGTGTTAGATACCTGTTGGGGGGCGCAGGGGCGGGTAAAGCAGGACGATGGATTGTTATTTAAGAAATTTTTTAAGGGAAATGGATAACTCCAGTTAGAAACAGTGGCAATTCCAGGAAAAAAAATTGTAAACCAAAAAGGGACAATAAAATGATGGCATCATACATACCTCCAAAATAATATCTGCCACAGTATTCAGTCTGGTGATTCTTTGGGCTCCCCAAATTTAAACTAGTTTGATAAATGCCAGGACAGACACAGACTCATCCATTTAATTTATTTGAGGAACAGCACTCAGCTGAATACACTTTCCTTTTTCAAATCCATTTCCCATTGATCATACGCCACATGCCAAACCCTGTATAACAGAGAAGACCCGTGTGATTCTCCGAAGAGTTCCTGACTTGGCCTTTTAACAATGTAGAAGATCTTGGTTTCTGTCATTCTAGAACCAGAATGACCCTCCCCAAATTCTTTCTTTGCTAAATTCCCAATTTCATCAGCTGGAATATTTCTTCTCTTTCTTTTTTATCACGAGGCCTCTGTGTCGTGGATATTAAACATTTCATCTTGGAATTTCCTCTATTTCTCCCCTGGGTGGAGTGGTTTATTGACTGTCAATTTGTAAAGTGCCCTCTGGGATTGTCTGTATGCAAGACAGTAAGAGCGGAACATATTTCATTGCCTTTTCTGTCCAAATAGAATCACCATGTACAATATATCACTCTCTAGCGAGCGTGATTTGCAGGCTGTATTGGTAAGTGAAAAAGAAAGGTACAGATGAGTATCTATTGCATGCTGCCTTTCATGTAGGCAATGAGAAACAGTAATATACTGTTTGCGTGTATCTTCTATTTGTACAGAACAAGAAAACCAAACCCAGAAAGGAGTGGGAGTGATGGCCTAAACTCCTAGGGCAGAAGCAGGGTGGAGAGGGTGTGGGGTTAGAGGTGAGGCACACTGGACGCGGCAGTGCCACTTCTCTGAGTACACCTTTCTGTCTAGTTCTGACTTTAGGGACCACATTAACGTTCCTCGTACCTAAAAGAGAATCAACAAGAATGGGAGGAAAGCCTAAAATAGAATACAGACAGGAAAAAAAAAAAAATGACCCTAATTAGGGGGTGGAGAACTAACCCAAGTAACATTTGAATAAAGCATTTTGACAAAAGACAAAGAAAACCACAAACAAATACTGACCGCTACTCAGTGGGCTGGGTTTTGCCGTGGAATGGGTTAACAATTCTGAAGCTACACTCGGGGTGTTCTGATCTTAAGTGTGCAAATATATCATGGATACTGGGAGTCAGGTTTCTCACTGTAGGAGAAGGAAGTTTCCGAGGATAGGAAGAGGGGGAGTTATAATGAATAGTGCAACGTTAGACAGGAATTGGAGGGATCACTATAAACTCATGGCATTAGAAGAGATAGATGAGATAGATAGATAGATAGATAGATAGATAGAAATTTATTCTGTGTCTAGTGAATGAACCGAGGATCAATAACAGCCCAATACTAATGAGCATATTGAGCACTCAGATCTTGGTTCATAAACACCATTCTCCCCTAAAAGAACCAAACCTCCTGAAATAAGTGACTGTTTCCAGGACTCGTGCCGAGAAAAGACAAGATGAGCTGGGAACTCACTGTACTAGACGGTGAGCAAGAGCTCAAAGAATAATGGGATCCGCCAAACGCACACAAAAGCCAACTTGAACGGATTCCCACCGATCGGACTGGGAAGCTGAGAGCAGAAAGGGATTCGGGTGAAGCGTCCCCAGCAGATGAGACTAAAGATACTGACACTGTCTCAAAGCATCTCCCTGCAAAATGCTTTTTAATTAGAAGGGGGACACAGAGGCATGAAATCTACAGTGGACAAGCCTTCGAGAAGCTGCTCAACCAAGGCATCCAAGTTAATGCTGTCAGTCATGCTACAGCCCTGACTGCTGGCTCAGTTGGCTAGAGCATCTTCCCGATACGCTAAGGCTGCAGGTTCAATCCCCGGAGAGGGAGCATCCAACAACCAACCAGTTAGTATTATCCGTTTTAGGCCCATTTTCCTGAGTTGATTTTGAGTGAGACGTCACTGATGACACCCTGGCCACTGCCAGGGCATCCTTCGCTGCACCTGGAACTTTAAACCCAGCTTAGCACCAACCAGGAAGTGGTAGAGACAGCCCTGATAGAAATCATCCATTTGGTCACAAAGCAGTACATCTGCACGCAGCCCCAGGCCTCGGAGATGAAGAAAAGCGGTTATGGTCCAGACAGTCTCCTGGGGCGGAGATCCTGCATTTCGTTAGCTGCCTTGCTTCTTGGTTTCTGATCGCAGCCATACACGGCTCTAGAGGGGGAGCTAATCACCTTTCAGAACCCACTGCGGGAGAAAATGTGTCTGTATACATAAAGGGAAAAAAGAAACTTTATTTCTTTTTAACGTATTTGTATTGATTTCAGAGAGAGGAAAGGAGAGGGAGAGATAGAAACATCAGTGACGAGAGAGAATCACTGATTGGCTGCCTCCTACATGCCCCCCACCAGGGATCCAGCGCACAGCCTGGGCCTGTGCCCTGACTGGGAATTGAACCTTGACCTCCTGGTTCATTGGTCGACACTCAACCCAACCACTGAGCCACACTTGGCCAGGTGAAAGGAGAAACTTTAAAGTGGAATTGGGTTATGAAGGGAGAAACGGGTCTCCGTGCTGGGAAGGGGAGTGTTCGTGGCACATCCAGCTTTTCGAAGTCGGAAGGAGAAACCAGCTGCAGCATGCAGGTGGTCTCATCTGAGGGTGCCACCCACTCTGCCGGAGCTGGGATGTCTTCCATCACCATTGAGACTGATCCAGGGGACATTTCTGCCCCCTCTGCCTTCTCACCCTGCAATTGCTCTTTCCCTATGAGTCAGTCCAAAGGCCAACGGAGGCACAGCCCAGGAGAACTGAACTCAGAGGAGGAAGCGGCCTATGAGCGGACCCTGGGAGCCGGAGAGACTACCCAACGTGAAGAGCAGGGAACAGCATTCTCGGCAGAGAGAACAGCATATGCAAAAGAATCCTGACATGTGACATAACTTTGGGGCCCCGTCTTACTCTCTTGCCATTTCTCTCCATCTCCTCCTTTCTCTCTCAGAACAGTCAACAGATAGGCAGTCTAGAGGTATGAGTTTAGCTTCCTGAAGAATTAAGGGTCTAGTGAGCACAGACCTAGGAGATCATGGCTCTCAGGCCTCATCACCAGAGCAGAGAAAAAGTGCCCATCTCAGCCCCTGGTCATATCCTGCTCCCCCCAGATAAACAGGTCTCCACCCAGGCCAAGTGGTGTTGGTAATTATTATGTTAATCCTAGAATACTGGTCCAGATTTCTGCCAGTGCTGTCCTGGCTTCAAATAACTTAGGTACAGCATCTTCTGAGCCACCCTACTTGAGGCACTGTGTGCAAGAATGGCGGAGCTCAGAGTCAAGATCTGGAAGCAATCCCAGCCATGGACTTGCCCTGAAACCTCGAGCAGCTGCTTCCTGGGCAGGAAAGAGCCCCAGACATGACTGCGTCCATTGCCCTCTGCGCTCTGTGCTCTGGCTGTGTGACTGAGCGAGCCTCTTAGCCGCTCTGAGCCTGCTTTCTCCTCTGTAAAGAGGCAGCATTGATCTCCATCTCACAGAGAGGCTGTGAGGACTAGTGAAGACCGTCGGGTGAAGTGGACGTGCCTCCGCTGCATTGGGCTCTTCCCCAGGCATGGGGGCCGTGTGGGGCAATCCTTCCACCCCTAGAAACGCCACCATCCACCCACAGCCTCTGGGACCAGGGCAGGCCCGTGTCTGACATCTGTGGAGCAAGAGAGCAGAGGAGGCCCACATTCTGTGTGCTGACTGGGTTTTCTTCACTCCATCCGGTCCAAACCAGGAAGCCGCAAAGAAACACAAGGCTGGCAGACCAGGTCACACTTAAAATGGTCAGAGTCCCTGAACTTCCGCACGGGAGCGTGACCAAGCCCAGGCTCCTGGTCCAGAGCCTGCCTCCTCCCCAGCCACGTGGGGCCCATGCCCGTGCATGAGGACTCTCTCTACCTGTGCATCCCAGCTGCACCCCCCCTCCCCACCCCACCCTGCAAACAGCCACCCTTTGACAAAACGCAGCACTGAGACCAGGTCATAAGATGTGATATCGTTCCCCCTTGTGATACCATTTTCTCTCTGTTTCCCAGGGGATGCTCGCTCTGGCCACACCCAGCCTCCATATTGGGAGGAAGCCCAAGCCACTGGAGAGACCGCTATTTTAAAACACAGATTTTCTTATTATTCAGGAACGGAAAGGCCAATAGTCAGGAGACAATGGCCACGGGACAGCGAGTGTGCTATACTCGCAGTTCCCAAGAGAAGGGGGCACACCGTGCCACGGGGGCCACACAGGGAAGCTCCAGTGTAGGTCAGGAGGCAGAGGGAGAAAGGGAAGCTGTGTCAAGAGGCTTCAGCGTGGTTTCCACAGAAAGGAACAGAGGAGGCAGGGGGAGCAGGCTTAGGATTGGCTAGTTTGAATAACTCCAGTGGCCTCTGGGGTGCAGGGACTGTCCCCAGCTGTCTGGCACGGGGCCCTGGTGTGATTAGGGACGGGGAATAGTGGCCTGCAGTGGGAGAGCCTCCCAGGGGCGTGGTGTGGGGCTGGCTGGTCTGCAAGGTGAGACGTGCTCACAGGCGGTTTGCTATCTCTAGGAACGAGCTTGCCTTGCCTGGGAGGGGCAGCCACTCCAGCAAGAGCCGGCAAGGCCCCAAGATGTCGAAACATCCGAGGACAGTAAATAAAAGGCACAGCTGCTACCACCAGCCAGCAGCCTGAGGTCTCGGGGCACAGCCAGCATCCACTGTGGTATGAGAAAGTGAGTCTTCAGATGAGACCAGCCCCCCACTCCGCTGTCTTCAAGGAGTTCAGGGGACACCATGTGAAGCAGAGACGAGCCATTCCTATCATGTCCTGTCCAGATTGCAGATCATATGCATATCTTCTTGTTGATTTTTTAAAATATATTCTATTGATTCCTCACAGAGAGGAAGAGAGAGAGACAGAGAGTTAGAAACATCGACGAGAGAGAAACATCAATCAGCTGCCTCCTGCACACCTCCTACTGGGGATGTGCCTGCAACCAAGGTGCATGCCCTTGGCCGGAATCAAACCTGGGACCCTTCAATCCGCAGGCCGAAGCTCTGTCCACGGAGCCAAACCGGTCAGGGCTTCTTGTTGATTTTTAAAAAAATATTTTTAGTTGCTCTCAGAGGGGAAGGGAGAGAGAAACATCAATGCTGAGAAAGAATCATTGATTGGCTGCCTCCCACAGGCCCCACACTGGGGACTGAGCATACAAGCCAGGCATATGCCCTGACAGGGAATCGAACTGTGTGTGACCTCCTGGTTCACAGGTCTATGCTCAACCACCGAGCCATGCCAACCAGGCGTTGCCTTTTTTTTTTTTTTTAAAGTCACTAAGTTTTAGAGTAATATTTTATACAACCGTAGGAACTTGAACGATGGTAATGAACTGCGCCCAACAGATTTCTCTCTCTCCCCCCAGAACTGAAACTGGGACTTGGGGAAATTAGTGAGTTGCCAGCAGGAGGACAGGCGTTCAGGCCCAAAGAGAAGCAGTGACGGAAGATGCAGCTGAGACACAAGCATGACCAATGGCGTATCCTGGAAAAACGGGAGTGCTGGCCAGGAGCGGCCCTGGTCCTGAAGGGTCTGGTTTCCTGGGCCCAGCAGTGGAGCCAATCATTCCAGGGCCTGAGCTGGATCCCCGTGAGGCCTCGAGTGGGACAGAGAGCCCTGCTTGGGACCCTCAGGCTGGTCCTTCCCCAGGAGGGTCTCCGCTCCTCGTATCCGTGGGAGCATGTGGGGCCCAGTCAGAGGCTGGCGCACGTAAGCGGGCAGTGTGGGTGACACCTCCGCACCTTCGTGGCCCGTCTCCCCCCAGGAGCTCTCGGGGACTTACCGAAACAGTCCGTGTTGAGCAGCCTTGTGAATGCTCCAGATCTGGCCAAATCTACGTGGCAAGTCTCTTCATTTCTCACAGGCATTTTGCGTTCAGTTCTTTAAACATGAGTTTGAATGGTTCCAAACATCCAAACATTTCACTGCCTCAGTCCCATCTCCAAGCTCAGACCAGGACAGGCGCCCCCTTCTGGGCAACAGACCATCTTCTGCGTGTTCCCTGCGGGGAAAGGCAAGGCCCAGGGAGAGGCAGCACTTGCTGTGGCCTCTTTCAGCGGAGCTGGGGCCTCCTCAGCCCTGGGTCCCCACACACTTCCCCCTCCACCCACCGCAGCCCAGCAGGCAGATATGGGCACAGGAAGTGCCTCCCATGCCATGTTAGCACCAGAGCAGGGCTGGGTAGACAGTGGTGGGTCATTAGGGTCAAGACCCATCTGAGAATCGGCTGCAGTGCTGCGTTTGGGACATGTGTGTAGGACAAAGCACAGCGGGTGCGAATGAGTGAGGTGGTGGGGGCGGGGGAGGGGGTGGGGCAGAAATGGACAAGCTGATTTATTAAGGTGACTTTTTCTCCTTGTACCCTCCCCTCCCCCAATTCCAAAGGAGATTGCCTAGGCCTCTGGGGAAGTTTGTGTAAAAAATAGAAATCGCCGGCAGACTCCTTTGCTCTCATTGTGACCACGGCCATGAGGAGCGTCCCAGGAGACCAGAGGGGTGGGAGGCAGGGCTCAAGTGCTTGGCAGGGCTGGGACATGGATGCCAGAGGGTGGGGGAGGAGGGAGAACCGTGCAGTGCCAAGGCGGGGGAAACCAGCCTGGGCAGACAGCCCTTGTCATGTGGGCGCCATGCCCCGGCTTGCTCTTGAGCCTGGGCACAAGTTAGCTTGTACCTGTGTGTGCCAAGATGTGTGTCTGTGACCAGACCTGCCTGTGAGAGCTCACGTCACAGGCTGTGGGCATGTCTGGGGCCGTCCGCGTCAGCTCTGCAAGCACAGGTCAGGGGATGAAGGGAGTACCCGGGGCTGGGCCAGAGCCCAGGGCCTGGGGAACCTGGGTGAGAGGCCAGACGCCAGCGGCTAGGTGAGAGCAGTTCCACCAGCCTGGCCAGGTGACACCCTGTGCCCTGGGACCTAGGAGGGGTATCGACAGGGCAGTCTGTCGGAATGTGGGGTCACACCTCAAAGGGCTCGCTGGCTCTAGAGTCACCAGATCAATTTGGGACTCAGACTCTCTGCTCCATTCAGGAGCCAGAGTCACTCCTGCCAATGTGCTGAGGACACACAGTGCCCTCCACGCTCTGCTCCAATTGTAACAGGGTTGGGGGCGGGGTTGGCAGTGTCCCCTACTTCTCCCCAAGTTCTCTGGGCAGGGCAGGTCTTGGATGTTGGAGTTAGGGGATGTGAGGGGGGTGTCTTTCTCTAGGAAGGCTTCTTGGATTCTGGGTACCCTGTGGATGTAACATCTCAGCCCCAAGGCCCCAGAGTCGGTCCCAGACCAGGCTGTGCCTTGCTCTCAAACTCCTCCAGTACTTCCTGAACGAATTCACGCCGAGTGTCCTTTCCTCTGTGCTTGGGACCCGGCTGACCTCTCGTCTCTCCTCCCCAGCAGCCAGCATCACCTCTGCCTCTCCATCCCTCCCCAAGACTGGCTGCCGAGTAGGGCATATCAATCCCCCTGCTCTCTACCCTCCAGGCAAGCACACAGACCCTCACATTCCTGAGAGATTTCTGTTAATACCCTGGGGAAAGCTGAACAGGAGTGCAAATCAAAACCACTAGGTGAAGTGAAGGACATGAGTGAGCCCAGTCTGGCTATGATATACCCCAGGGAGCTGGCAGGGACAGGAGCCAGCCTTCTATCCAATTGGGCACATGAATAGGACCTCACAACACGGGGGCCACCAGGGGGCAGGCTACACCTGCTGGACCACTGGTCCTTTAAGGGGCCTATTTCTTGGGCGTGAAGTGTCTGTAGGTGGGTGGGGAGGGTGCCTTACACATGTCCCTCGTGGGGCCCGTTAGAAGCATCCCTGGGGATAAGGGCAGAGGGAAACGGTGCCCAGGAAGCCCCAGGTGTCAGTGGACTTAGGCATTTGGTCTGAGGGACCCAGGTGTGATGGGGAGAGGGAGTCTTGGAAAGAAGGAATCAGGACGTCATGGGAGCATGAGAGCAAAAGGAACAGCTGTCGGGAAGCCCTTAAGAACGAAGTCGTGGGCATGTGCGTGGGGAAGACCAGACAGGGCGCGTTGGGACATAAGGAAGCCACACCTTAGTCTTCCAGGTCACAGGAGGGGCAGCTGGAGTTCGCAGCCTCCTTCTAGGGCCCTCCAGCTCCTCGCCTCAGGGGCACTGCTCCCAGACCACTCCAGCCCAGGCAGGTAACCCGGTTTGGTTACATGCGCCAAGATAGTCCCCAATGTTGCTTAAGCTGATGTGAATTGTTTTTCACTTCTACCTTCGGAGAAAAGGCACACCAAGAATGGAGCCTGGAGGGGAGGGAGTCAGAGGTGGGGAGCAGAGCAGGGATAGGCTGAGAAGCGCAAACCCAGAGACAGCCCCCCCGCCCCCATCTCTCCTGTACTGTGTCTGGGGCTCCCTCTCTGAGGTTTGATGCGTTTGGGCCTTCGGTGGTTGCCATTGTCCCAGGTCACTGGGCTGCTCTGTTTTCTTTCCCAGGGAAACCAAAGTGCCTGGGGCTTATGGCCCTCAGGGCGGCCCTGGCTCATCCAACAGGTCAGAGTGTGACAGCCCAGCTCCCAAAGCATCCTCTCGGACAACTCGAAGGTTCTAGGCCTAGACCGGAAGCCAGCACGTAATGAGCACTCGATAAATGTTTGTTTAATGAACAAATGTAGCCAAATTGACATTTGTCATTTCTGGAGTTTTGCCACTCTTGGGTCTTTCCCACCCAAGATCAAAGAGGCATTTACTCATATTTGTTCTGGTGTGTTTACTTCCTTACTTATGAATTTTGTATATTTAACCATTTGATCTGTCCAAGGTAAGTGTGGATTTTCTCCTCATGGCCAGCCCGTTGTCCCAATAGCAATTCTTGAATCTCTCCTTTATCTGTAAAACCAAGATACTGTATTATCTAGGTATTAAGCAATCGTTTTAACGGTAGTTATGATTGTGTCACCACATGAAAAAATACTTACCTTGTAATTTTAGCTATTATTTAATAGCTACGTAAAAATTATGTCAACATCTAGGCAAGAGCAGGGAGAAACAGAGGGAAATAGATTGATTAAAGGACAGGACTGTGTTTTTTATGTCTATTACTATTTATGGAATAAATTGAAACTTTAAATGAACAGAATATGGAGGAGAAGGGGAAGAAGGACTTAAAAGGTAGCAAGCTGTTTTGTTGCTTGAACCTGAGACAAGCACCTGGGTGTATGTGTACGTGATTTGTTTTGTGTTTGTTTGTTTGGAGGTGATCTCAGGAAGCTGAGGACGACAGAGGTAAGGGAACATGGTCCCTGGAGAGCCCCAGGAGTTATCATCAGAGGAAAGGCCAGTAGAGATTCTGTAAGGAAAACCACTTCCTTTGGTCCTGTACCCTGAGCTTTGAGCTCCTTCCCAGCCTCAGGCTAAGGGAGTCGCCTACCCCCAATAAATCAGGCCTCAGGCTGTGGACCAGTGAGTCCAAATGCTCCCATCACCTTGCCCTGGCTAATGGGGTGCTTTGTCAGCCAAGTAGCAGGGATGCTGACCTTTGTGGTTATACACGAAGCATTATGTGAGGAACCATACAGCTCTCTCTGGAAAAGCCCTCTCGGACCCCTTAGAATTCAGTAGTTCTCTAAAACAGAATTCAGAGAAAACTAATTCGTCAGGCTCTGGCCCAGCCATGCCCACCCTTGTAACAGATGAGAAGAGCATCAGAAATAGGGACAAAGGACGGCCGGGGTGCCACGGGGCCCTCAACTGGTCTGTACTTGGGAGGGTTCGGCAGAGCATGTCCTGCGGCCTGGGCTACTTAACCAGGTCTTGCCTTCCTAACCAGAGGGCACTTCTCAACCTTCATGGCTCAGCTGCCCCGGGCTCTGCACCGGGGTCCCCAAGGCGCTCATGCCAAGATAACTGACACCAAGACCCTTCCTCCCCCCTCGCACACAACCAGGATGTCTCTTGAGGTCTGGCTTTGGGGGCAAAACACCCGCTGAGCGCCTGGCTATCTTAGAGCAGCTTCAGCCACAGGAGCCCTGGCCCAGGGCTGTCTCCTTGTCCTGGGACACTGTCTCCCTGTCCCAGGGCTGGTTGGTTCCCTGTCCTCTTGGCTGTCTCCCTGTCCCGGGGTTGTCTCCCACAGGCGACCCGCACTGGGTTACACCTGGTGGAGACCAGACAGGCTGCCGGCTGTCCCCTCCTCCCCTCCCCACCCCGTTCCGAGCGCGCTTCGTTAGATGTACATTTTTTGAGAGACTCGTTGGTTCTCCCGTGAGCACTCGGCCTGGTTGCAACCAAATCCAAGCTCCAGGGCTTGTGCAGGAGAAAGGTCCCATGGCCTCGCTTCCTTTGGGGCGCAACAAGCCTGGGCGCGCCCACAAGGCCTGGAGTGCGCGCGCAACGCAGCGCCCCGCATTTGGGCGCCGGAGCCGCAGCCCGCGCACTCAGCCTGGCCCCTACGTCACGGCCCGCAGGCCCGCCCCAGGCCTCCTGATTGGCGGAGCGCGCGCGCGCGCGTCCACCCCGCCCCCAGCCCCGCCCCCGCGGCGCTGCCCCGCCCCCCGGCTTACAAAGCTGCCTGCGGGGCTCCCGGGCTGGAACGTGGAGGCGCAGGCACCGCGGGCTCCGGCTCCCGGCCGAAGGGGCGCTTTCCCGTCCAGCTCGCGCTCGAGCCGTCGCCCCCGGCTTGACAGTGGCCGGCGGCGCTTCAGAAGCACAGTCCCCTTCCTCTCCCCAGCCCTCGATCGGGGGCCGGGGTGGGGGACCCCTTTCAGTAGAACGCCCGGAAATTCCCATCGCCCAGGCCCCCCTCGAAGGGACACCACCCCGCGCCCGGAGGTTGATCCTCGAGGGCCCAGCGCGCGGACCCTGGGACACGAAGATGGTGCGGATTCCACCAGCACCGCACGCCCTGAGCCCCCAGCCCGGTCCGCAGACGCCCGCACCGGGACCCCGCTCGCTCCCGGTTTCCTCGCCCCCGTAACCCCCAGCTCCTCCGCACACCGGCGCCCGGGACCGCGCCACCGCCGCCTGGGCACCACCCCTTAGGAGCCTCGGCACCCGCACGCCAGGGCGCTGCCGCCCACGGCCCTGCTCTCCGGTTCCCTCCCTGGGGCGCCCCTCGCCCGGCATCGCCTCCCAGACTCCCAATCCACACTGTACCCCCTACTCCTGCCTCTTGCGGGTAAATACCCACCCCGGGCCCATCCTCACTCCCGCAGCCAAGCCATCCGTCCCGGTCCGAGTCCCCGGGTCCCGCACCGGGCACCCCTCCGACCCCACCACACACGCACGGGCCCTGCTCATGCCCCCGCCCCCCCACGTCTCACACCCCAGCCCCCTGCGGCCCCCGACGCCCAGGCCCCTCGCAACTACCCCCAGAACCTCCCTGGAACGGCCTGCACCCCAGCCCTTCACTCACTCCTCCGCCCAGGACCCCGCGGCGCCGCCCGCCCGCCCCACGCTCACCGCCTCCATCTCACCCCGCACCCGCTCCCCCCGGGGCTGGCGGGCAGGGCCGGCGGCTGCGGCGGAGGCCGGTCCCTGGGCCGGGACACACCCACCCGCCCGCCCCCCTGCTTTCCCTCTTTCCCTTCCTCCGTCCCTCCCTCCGCCCGCCCTCCCGCCCTCGCTCCGCGCTCGCTCCTTCCCCCGCGCCCGCTCCGCTCCGGCTTCCCGCGGCGCCCGGCCTCCCCTCCGCCTCCCGGTGTACGGCTCTCCCGGGCGCGGCTCCGCGGTTCATGGTGACGAGGCGGCGGCCGCTCGAGCCCAGCGGCGGCAGCGGGGACCGGGGCGCGGGCGCGGGCCGCCTCTCCCGGAGCGCGGGGCCGGGTGGCGGGCGCGCCCAGGCGGCGGCGGCGGCGAGCGCCCCCCCGGCCCGCGGCCCCGCGCGCCCCCCGCGCCGCACCCCCGCGCGCCCATGGACGGCCCGGCCATCATCACCCAGGTGACCAACCCCAAGGAGGACGAGGGCCGGGCGCGGGGCGCCTGCGAGAAAGGTGAGGAGGGGCGCGGGCCTGCGGACCGGGGCGGCACACCCGCACCGCCGGAGTTTGCCGTCAGGCGCCAGCTGCCGGGCGCTGGCACGGCCTGGGGAGGGGGGTGCGAGGGGCAGGGGGCGCCCCCAGGGGAGGCTTGAGGCGTCGGTGTGCAGGCGGAGAGAGGCCGAGCGTGCTTGCGCGGGCGGGCGGGCGGGCGGGGAGCGCGTGCGGCTGTGTGTGCATCTCAGCGGGAGCGGGTGCGTGCGCGGGGGACCCTGGCTGTGAGTTTGTGTTTGTGCTCCAGCCGACAGAGAAGTTGTGAGCGGGAGTGCGCCCTAGACAGAGGGGTGGGAGGGGGTGTGCGCACGAGACAGGTTGTGAGTGTGTGGATGTGGCTGATGCGTTAGGAGTGTGTGTGTGTGTGTGTGTGTGTGTGTGTGTGTGTGTGCGCGCGCGCGCACTAACTTGTGTGTGCACGCTCCCCCTGAGAGATTGTAAGGATGGGGGTGAGTGCGTGTCTTCCTAGTGCGCTGTGAGTTTGTGTGTGTATCTTCTGTAGAGGTTTGTGTGTGCACGCTCCCCCTGAGAGATTGTAAGGATAGGAGTGCATGTTTTCCTAGTGCGCTGTGAGTTTGTGTGTGTATCTTCTGTAGAGGTTTGTGTGTACCTAAGCGGTGGTGGTGGTGGTGTGTGTGGCGTGTGTGTGTGAGAGAGAGGCAGACACCTTTGCTTGCAGGAGCAGGAGCCTGCGGAGATGTTGTGTGTTCGCTCCTGATGGAGTTTGTGAGTGTGTGATTGTGTTCCTACACCATTCCACCGGCAGGTTGAATCTGTTGTGTCCATGCGCACAGGGAGGGTGTAGGGGGTGTGCACTCTCACACTTGAAAGCTGTGTGTGCAGGTTGGAGCGCCTGCCCGTACCGTCTGTGTCAGCCAGACAGGGAGGCTGTGTGCCTGTGTGTGTTTAGTTGGTTGTGCAGTGCTGGCTGGGGGTCAGTGCCGGGCAGTGCTGAGCCATCCTTCCTTCTCTGCTCTGTGGGGTCTCAGTGACCCCAGCCTGCGAGGAGGAGCACCGTCCGCCCTGGGCTCATTTAGGGCCCCGCTCGGCGGGCACTCAGGCAGCCCCGCGGTGGCCAGGTGTGTCCTTTCCCAGAGCCAGAGCCAGCGCTGCAGCACCTGGTTTGATTTTGCCACATTTTGGTCCCATCACCCTCTTCCGTTTCCTCCTGCCTTGTCTTCTTTCTGTCTTGGCCCCTCTCGGAGACTTGGTGCCCCCCTCTCTCACATGTCCTGCCTACTGTTCCTTCTCATGAGCTGTCCTGAGGCTTGGAGAGAATATTCTGAAGGGCCAAGGGATTTAGCTCGTTTTGTGCTGATGATGGAAGCCTGCCTCGCTTTCTTACTGCTGTGCCCCCAGCAAATCCCCGGATGGAGGTCAGGAGCGGCCCACCAGGAAGGACCCCTCCCCTCTGTAAGCCTGGCCTGGCCACACCGACTTTGAGAAAGAGTCACATTTCTTTTTCCAAGTGTTATCACCCTTGCTGTGCCAGTGGGGTGAGGTGGGCAACCTTTCTGAGGGAGCTGGGTGGGGTGGGGGAGCACTCCACTGCCTGTCCCCGAGAGGGGACCGCTGGG
This sequence comes from Murina feae, assembly GCA_004026665.1. NCBI lineage: Eukaryota > Metazoa > Chordata > Mammalia > Chiroptera > Vespertilionidae > Murina > Murina feae. The sequence goes on from PVJC01002643.1 coordinate 38,334, forward strand.
CAAGCCCACCAGGAAAATGCAAGAAACAACCAGAGGTGCCCTCAGATTGGGAATTTTCAAGCCATTTGCACTTTTGTAGACTGTAAACATTCTGTCTGCAGACTTGTTTTCTCTTCTGTAAAATGAGAATTCAGACTCCCCCAGGCGTTTTTCTGTGCCTTTACCAACTGGCTAAAAACTTCTACCAGGTGAGCCTCCATGTCCAACCCCGAGCCCAAGCAGGCCGCAAGGGGGTGACCTGGTCTTCCCTAAGGACTGTCAGCTCTTGGGGGCCTGGCCCCCAGGCTCTGGGCTGCGTGTGCCCCCTGGGAGGGTTTAGTAGAATGCATCAAGGAGGTGTGATGCGGTGCCCGCTGTGGAGCGAGTGTTTTGTGTGATGCTTTGCCAGGGAGAGAACCCACAGCTCTGTGAGGCGAGGGGGGGCATAAGGCAAGAAGTATTTGTCAGGGCCTCAGCACTCCTTGCTGCCCCGCACCTGACTCTGGGATCAGGACCCCCTCCATGTTCCCCTTTTCCTCTAGCTGCTGGGCTTTTTAAAGTAGAGCCAGTCCATCCAAAACCCAAACTGTGTCCAAATACTCAGGACGGTGCATGTCCCAGTCTACTTGTTTACCTTGCTTTTCGCAGCGGCCTTTTATAATCTTCAACAGCTCATTTTGTTTGTTTTTCGCTGTCAGGCGGGTTGATTGTTAACTGATTCGAGGAATTCTTTACTCCTTCGCTCTGCGGGTGGGGTAGGTAGCCAGTGGCATTTTTTTTTTTTTTTTTGCTGAAGCATTAAAATCCTCGATTTAGTTTTTTGCTTTTAAAAAAAAACGGAAATAATTTTGGTCAATTACAGTGTGGCAATAAAACTTTGGAGCCAGACTTTGGAAGAGCTTCTTCAGATTCATAAACCACTAAGCAGGTTTAGCAATACTTCTAACGCAAGCGTGTTGATGTATATAGATAGGCACAAGACGTTCTGCGTCGTTTTAATTCCAGGTAAACACTTAATCGTTTTTGTGTTTTAACTACACGGCCTGGAATGTGGTAAGGTTTTGTGGCAGGAAAGAAACGATTGGTTTTAAAAGTTTGCTTTCATCATTTATTCTGTAAAATAGGAATAATAATGCCAGCCTCAGGGTTGATCGATAGGAAGGTTAAATGAGTTCAGGACTCTGCCTGCTTCACCGTTTCATAAGCGTGGCTTTAGGTGTAGATTTGCCACGGAAGTGCTAAGCACGGGCTGGAGTGTTTTGCATGAATTGAGTTACTTCCTGACCCTTTGCTAGGTGGTGGGGCGGTACTCCGGGAAGGCTGTCCCTGCCAGCCTGGCCCGTCATGGGAGATGGATTCCCTAGTTGTGTTTGATTTGATTGATAGTGTAAAGATGCACAGACAGCTTTCCCAGGAGTGTAATTCCGTCTGCTGTGCTATCTGGAAATCGACCCTTACAAATCAATAAGAAAAAGTCAGACAGTACAGCAAAAGGTGGTCGAGGGATAGACACAAGAAAGTCATAGGAGAGGCGATCCAAACGTCCAATACAGGCGTGAAGGGACGCTCCACATCCTGTGAAACATTTTCATGTGTCAGCTTGGTTAAACATTTAAGTGATTGCCAGCATCCAAAGTAAATAAAAGTTCAGGGAATGGATGCTCGTAAAGATTTTTTTTGTGAGAGAATAAATAGAGTGAGTACAGACTTTTTAAAGAGTAATTTAGTACTGAATCATGTGGCTACAAGTAACCGAAAACCAGACTTACACTGCAGCATAGACCAATCACAGGAGCTCATTTTTCTCACCTAACAGACAGTCTGGAGGTAAGCTCCTCCGCTGGCTTTGTTTCAGCAGCTCATCGGTCAAGGCTGACATCATCCTGATTCCCCTGGCTTTCTTTTATGTTGTCACAGGGCTGTCACCCCTCGGAATACCACAGTCACCTTCCGGGCAGGGAAATGGGACAGTGCCAACCTCGTCCATATCCTTTTTACCTGGAAAGCGAAAACATTCCTAGGGAGCACTTCGCATTCTTTTGCTGATGTTTAATTGGCTGCAGCTGGGTCAGGTGGCCTCCCCTCGCTGTAAGCAAAGTGAGTTTCCAGTTTTTTGTTGTGGGAGGAGGAGAGGATTGAAAGTGAGTGGGAGCAGGTAGTGGTTCAGCCAGCCAACGATGCTGGCTAGCCCCTCCAAGCCCCGTTCGACTTCTGGGTTTCTCTCCTGTTGAAATAGCCTCGTATGTGCTCAAAGAAACGCGGGCAAGGATTGTCACCGGTGGTGGCTGCATTGCTTGCAAGAGCAAAAGTTGGAACCTCTGAAGTGTCAGCCGGCAAACCATTCGACTGTGGTGCCTCAATACCACAGACGACTGCAAGGCAACTGAAGAGAATGAGTTGAATCGGATCAAATATACTGACACCTAAATTGCCAAGACATTTTATGGGGAGGGAAGGAATTTGAAAAATAGTTTTAAATAGTGGGATTCTAGCTGTAAAAACACACACCTGCAAAACTGTACCTATTCTAGATACAAAGAATCTAGAAAGAAATACTTCACACTGACGACAATGATTTTCTCTGGAGAGAGGGCTGAGAGGGCTAGTGAAGGAACTTTGCCTTTTTGTTTAAACATTAATGACAGTGTACTCATGTTTTTCAGATGATTTTTTAAAACTAAAATAGAAAAGAAATCCCTCATCTCTGTTTGGAGGGAAATAAATAATGTAGGGAATTTAATAACAATGAAACAAAGAACCCTCAATTACTATGCAATATTAGCAAGAACATAGCCACTCCAGCTAAACGGTTATTTTGTAAGCGAATACATGTCCCTCCGTGAGATTTCTCTAAGCATGTTTGTTTTGGCAGAGATTTTGGCCCAAGGTGCTAGGTAGATTTCTCCCAAATGTTTGCAGCACTTAAGCTTAACCTTTGGGCAGCTAACAAAATTACAGCAAGCGGAAAACTCTTGGAAGCAATAGTTCTTTCAGATGCCAGAAGACATTTGAAGTAGATTCAGTTTGATTAACTTTTTAAACTTAAACCTTTTATTTAGAGACTAGAGGCCCAATGCATGAAATTCGTGCAAGGGGCTTGGCCCTCGCAGCCCCAGCTTCGTCTGGAAGATTGTCCAGACAGTTTGGCCAGAAGGATGTCCGGATGGTCGTTCTGCTGTTTGGTCTAATTAGCATATTCTGTCTTTATTATATAGGGCTAGAGGCCCGGCGCACAAAAATTTGTGCACTGGGGGAGGGAGGAGGGAGTCCCTCCGCCTGGCCTGTGCCCTCGCAGTCTGGGACCCCTCAGGGGATGTCCACCTGCTGGCGTACCTGGCCAGCCTGGGTGAGGGGCTGATGGCTGTTTGCAGGTTGGCCACATCCCCTTCAGGGAGGGGGTCCCTGCTGGGATATCTGGCCAGCCTGGGTGAGTGGCTGATGGCTATTTGCAGCGAAGCTGGCCGTAATTTATTTAACTTCTAAAGTTGAAACTTTGTTGCTTTAACCAGAGCCCCGGTCAGGTTCCCCCTGACAATCCGGACTCCCAGCGCTTCCTTGAGCCCAAGGCTGGAATCAGGTCTCTGGGGTTTATTTATCTTCTATAATTGAAACTTTGTTGCCTGGAGCGGAGACCACAGCCGGTCTAGGCAGACAGGAACCTTAACTTCCTGCATCGCTGGAGCAAGCCTCCTGCTTGTTCTAGTTCCATGGCTGCTTGCAGCCATCTTGGCTGGGTTAATTTGCATACAGCCACTCTGATTGGCTGGTGGGTGTGGCTTAGGTGTCTTGGAGTGGTGGTTAATTTGCATATTACTCTTTTATTAGATTGCTAGTGGCCCAGTGCACAAAATTCGTGCACATTAAAAGGGGATTAATTAGAGGAAATATTTTAATATTGCTATTTGCCCTTTCTCTATAATAGAAGTGTCAGAGAGTAAAGAAAATTAGTAAAATGTGTATGAAAATCTTCCTCCTGTCAGAGTCTGGGGTGCACCATGGAACCCAGAGTCAAGTCTTCAACCACCCACGTGCACCTCAAAATCGCTCGAGACTGAAACCTGGCCGGCCCCCCTTCGTTGGGCTAGATCCAGACCTGGCCGGTCCCATCCTGTCAAGCCCTGCCAGGTGGGGGGTGCAGCCTCAGGTCCCCTGGGTGCCAGGGCAGGGAGGCACAGCCTGAGGTCCCCCATCAAGCCCCACTGGGTGGAGGGAGTGGTCTGTGATCCCCCAGCCTGGCACTGGGGCAAGGGGCACAGCCACAGGTCCCCTGGCCTGGAGCCAGGGCGGGGGGCATGGCCTGATGTCCCCCGGCCTGGCACCAGGGAAGAGGGTGCAGCTTGAGTTCCTCTGACCTGGTGCCAGGGCAGGGAGAGCAGCCTGAGGTCTCCCATCAATCCCTGCCAGGTGAGGGGCATGGCCTGAGGTCCCTCATCAAGCCCTGTGGGTGGAAGGCATGACCTGAGGTCCCCTGTCAAGCTCCATGCAGGAAGTGGGTGGGCACACAGCTTCAGGTCCCTGCTGATTGCTCCTTAAGGCTCGTTATGGGAATTTAGCCTCAGCTGTGGGTGCAAATTGACTGGAGTGATGGTCAATTTGCATATTCCCTCTTTATTATATAGGATATTAGAATAACTGTAGATTTACATGCAGTTTAAGAAATCACACAGAGAGCCCCTATCCCCTCTACCCACATCTCTCTGATGTTAACATCTTGCAGAACTATAACACAAAATCAGGATGTTGACATTGGTATAGTCACGATGCAGAAAAATTCCATCGCCAGGAAGGCCCCTCAGGATGCCTTTGTACAGCCACACCTGCTTCTCTCCCATCCCTACCTCCGCCTTAGCCCACTAGTGTGTTTGTTCTTCATTTCCAAAACTTGGTCATTGATATGCAGTCTTTTGTAATTGACTTTTTTCAGTCAGCATAATCCTCATTCTCCGGATTTTCACCCAGGTTGTTGTTTGCATAAATAGTTTGTTCTTTTTATTGCTGAGTAGTATTCCATGATGTGGCTATACCACCACTGTTCAAGCATTCGCCCTTTGAAGGACATCTGAGTTGTTTCTGGGTTTTGGCTATTAGGAATAAAGCTCCTATCAACATTAGCATACAGGTTTTGTGTGAAGACAAGTCTTCATTTCTCTGGGATAAATACCCAGACATGCAATACCTGGGTCTCATGGAAGTTGTATTTTTTTTTAAGACATTGCCAAACTGTTTTCCAGAGTGCACGTACCATCTTTCATTCTCACCAGCAACGTGCGAATCATTCAGCTTCTCTGCATCCTCACTAGCATTCAGTGCTGTCACTGTTTTTTAGATTAGCCGTTCTGCCAGGTGCGTAGTGGTGTCTCATTATGGTTTTAATTTGCATTTCCCTGAAGGCTAACCATATTAAACATCTTTTTATGTGCTATATATTTTTGGTGAGGTGGCTCTTTGTATCTTTTGCTTGTGGTTCGTTTTTTTGGGTTTTTTTTGTGTGTGTGTTTTTTGCTGTTGAGTTTTGAGGATTCTTTACATGTTCTAGATGTTAGTCCTCTGTCAGGTAAATGGTTTGCAGCTATTTTCTCTTTGTGTTAGATCAGTTTTTCCTTTCATTGATTGTACTTTTTGTTGTTGTTGGTAATCCTTACCAGAGGATATTTTTCCATTATTTTTTTTTTAGAGAGAGTGGAAGGGAGAGAGACAGAGAAACATCACCCACCCTCCCCTACCTTCCCTCTGAGGTTTGACCGTCTGATCGATGCTTCTCTGTCTCTGGATCTGTTTTTGTTCATCAGTTTATGTAGTTCATTATATTCCACAAATGAGTGAGATCATGTGATGTTTATCTTTCTCTGATTGGCTTATTTCACTCAGCATAATGCTCTCCAGTTCCATCCATGCTGTTGCAAATGGTAAGAGTTCCTTTGTTTTTACAGCAGCAGAGTATTCCATTGTGTAGATGTACCACAGTTTTCTAATCCTTTTATCTGCTGACGGGCACTTAGGCTGTTTCCAAATCTTAGCTATGGTGAATTGTGCTGCTGTGAACATAGGGATGCATATATCCTTTCTGATTGGTGTTTCTGGTTTCTTGGGATATATTTCCAGAAGTGGGATTGCAGGGTCAAATGGGAGTTCCATTTTAGATATTCTTTGATTCTTTCATCAGGGTTAGTATACTTTTTAGCATACAAATTCGGTTAATGTTTTATTAGATTTTCATCTGTTTGTTTATAAGTGATCTGATTATATTTTTAATTTTAGTGTTCAAATGTGTTCAGTATATAAAACTATAGTATATAAAAATATAATAGATTTTTGTATGTTTTTCTTGCATCCCCGTGACCTTACTGAGCTCACGTTTTAGTTGTAAAAAGCTTTGTAGATTTCGTGGGGATTTTTATATAGATAAACATTTCATCAAATAAGAACACACACTTTTTTTCCTTTTTTTTTAATCTTTATTGTTCAGATTATTACAGTTGTTCCTCTTTAACGCACATTTCTATTTCTTCATATCTGATTTGTATGCCTTTTATTTCTTTTTCTTGCTTTGTTGCATTGACTAGAACTTCTAGAAGTGTATTAAATAGGAATGGTGAGAACAGACATGTTTGTCTTGTTCCCAATCAGTCTTTTACCATTAAATATAATGTCAGGTGTGAGGTTTTTGTAGATGTCTTTATCAGGTTGAAGAAGTTCCCCTAAATTCTGAGAGTTATTATCAAGAATGGATGTTGAATTTCATCATATGCTTTTCCTGCATCCTTTGATATGATCATATGAGTTTTTATTTTTAGTCTGTTAATATGGTAGATTACATTGATGAATTTTTAAATATTGAACCAGACTTGCATCCTTAAAGTAAGCTTCATGATATGGTATATAAATCTCTTTATATGTTGGAGAATACTATTTGTTAATATTTTGTTAAGTATTTTTATACCTGTATTCATGAATGATATTATTCTATAGGTTTTTTGTCATTTTAATTGTCTTTTTTTGGTTTAATATCAGCTTCATAAAATAAATTGGGAAATGTTCTCTCTTTTCTGGATGAGATTATGTAGAACTAGAGGCCCAGTGCACAAAATTCATGCACAGGTGGGGAGTCCCTCTGGGTGGCCTACAGAGATCGGGCCCTAGCTCACGCACCCAGTCTCGCAACCCGAGCTTGTGCCCCCAGCCTCACAGCCCTGCAGCCCTGCCTGGCACCCCACCTTGACCTGATGCCACCCACTCACCTGCTCCACCATTCCACTGCGGTCCCACTCTCTTTGAGGAGTCCATTGGGGCCAGCAGCACCTCCACTGCTGCCCGTTGCCAGCGCCATGTCACCGACATCCACCATGTTTCGTGCCACCCCCTTGTGGTCAGCGCACATCATAGTGAGCGATCAAACTCCCGGTCAGTCGAACTCCCCGCTGGTCAGTCGAACTTCTGCCCGAGGGGGATAATTTGCATATTAGCCTTTTATTATATAGGATAGGATTGTTGTTAATTCTTTAGTGAAATCATCTGGGTCTGGAAATACCTATTTGGGGGAGTTTTTAGCTACAAATTCAATTTCCTTAATAGAGAGCTATTCAAAATCTCTCTTTCATATTGGGTAAGCTGTTACAATTTTTGTTTTTTGAGACTTTATCAATTTCATCTAAGTTTTCAAAGATGTATATACACTAGCAATTGTTCATAGTACTATTCCCTTGTTACCTGTTTGATGCCTACAGGGTATGAAGGGATAATCCCCTTTTATTCCTGATATTGTTAGTTTGTGCCTTTCATCTTATTTTTTTGTCAGTCTTGTTAGAGGTTTCTCAATTTTCTTGTTCTTTACAAAGAACCAGCTCTATGTTTCATTGATCTCTGTCTATTGCTTTTATGTTTTCAACATCATTTATCTGTGTTCTTTTGTTAGTTCCTTCCTCCTATTTGATTTAGGTTTATTTTGCTCTTCTTCTAGGTTCTTGGAGAGAGATTAGATTATTGATTTGAGACTTTTTCCTAATGTGTGCATTTAGTGCTACAAATTTTTCTCTTAGCACTACTTTTGCAATGTCCTGGACATTTAGGTGTGTTGGATTTTCATTTTTATTCAGATCATTGTATTTTTAAATAGACTATTTTTCAGAGCAGTTTTAGGGCACAGCAAAATTGAACAGAAAGTGGAGTTTCCATATAATGTTGACTACCCCACTAGTAATACCATTCATATCCTGCACCAGAGTGTACATTTATGGTAGTCAGTGAACCTACGTGGGCACATCATTATTGTCCCAAATCCACATTTTACATAAGGGTTCACTCTTGGTGTAGTGCATTCTGTGGATTTTGGTAAATGTGTAATGACATGTATCCATTATTATAGTATCAAACAGCAGAGTTTCACTGCCCTAAAAATCCCCTGTGTTCTGCTTATTTGTTCCTCCCTCCCTCCCCGAACTCCTGATCTTTTTCACTGTCTCCATAGTTTTGCCTTTTCCAGAATGTCACATGGTCGGAATTATAAAGTATGTAGCCTTTTCAAATTGGCTTTGTTTTACTTACTAATATGCATTGACTTCTCCTCTATCTTTTCATGGCTTAATAGCTCATTGCTTTTTAGTGTTGAATAATATTCTCTGGTTGGGATCCACCAGTCACTTTGAAGGACATCCTGATTGCTTCCAAGTTTTAACAATTATGAATAAAGCTGCTATAAATAGTTGGATGCAGGTTTTTCTGTGAATGTAAATTTTTAACTCATGTGGGTAGAAACCAAGGAGCACCGCTGCTGTATTGAATGATAAGAATATTTTTAGTTTTGTAAGAAACCACCAAATTGTCTTCCAAAGTGACATTGCTATCTTTAGTTTTCTGAAGTTTAGTTACGATATATTTTGGCATGGATTTCGTTGTGTTTATCCTGTTTGTGTCTCCTGCAGCTTCTTGAATTTGCAGGGTTATGTCTCTTGCCAGATTTGGAAAGTTTTCAGTCATCATTTCCTGCAGTACTTTTCAAGTGCTGCCCTTTCTCTTCTTCTTCTGGGACGATGAGGACACAATTATTAGGACCTGTGTTATAGTCCCACAAGTTTATCAGTACTATTTTTTTTAATCTCTGTTGATTCAGATTAGGTAATTTCTATTATGCTATCTTCAAGTTCATTCATTTGTTCCTAATCCCCTCCATTCTGCTATTAAGCTCATCCACATGGCTTTTCATTTCAATTTTTATATTTTTTAGTTCTAAATTTTACATTTAGTTTTTCTTATACCTTGCATTTCCTTGCTGGGGCCTTCTATTTTCTTCATTTGTTTTCACTGTGTTTCTAATTGCTTTTATCATAGCTGCTTTAAAATCTTTGTCAGATGCATGCAACATCTCCATCCTCTTGGTGTTGGCATCTACCTGTTGTCTTTTATTTGGTTTGAGATTTTCAGATTCTTGGAATAGCAATTGGATTACAGTTGAAACGTGAATAATGGAAACTCTGCGTCTTATTTAAACCTACTGTTTTCGTTGGTTTTCTCTGACACTGACCCAGTAGAGAAGGGGCAATACTGCCTTGCTACTGCCAGGCAGAGGTAGGTGGTAGAATTCCACTTGGACTCTTTAGAGACACTGCAGAGCAAGGGAGCTAGTGCAGCTCCCACATGGTCTCCTCTAAACTGGGGCGCAGCTGGAATGGCTCTGTGGTTGAGTGAACCAGGTGGTCATGGTTTGATTCCCGGTCAGGGCACATGCCTGGGTTGCAGGCTCGATCCCCAGTGTGGGACATGCAGAGGCAGCTGATCAATGATTCTCTCTCATCTTTGATGTGTGTCTCTCTCCCTTTCCCTTCCTCTCTGAAATCAATAAAAATACATTAAAAATAAAATAAATTGCAGTGGTAGTGGTATCATTACTACTAGGCAGTGGTTAAAGGTCTGACTTTTCCGATGTCTTCTCTGACACTACCCCAGTGGGGGTAGTGGGTGCCTCCTTGTACCCTGATAAGGGTGGAATTCTAGGTAGCCATTGGGTTTTGCTCAAGTGTGTGTGTGTGTGTGTGTGTGTGTGTGTGTGTGTGTGTGTGTTAGGCTGCAGTAGGGCAGTTTCTGTCTTGCTTGTCTTTCTGCTGTTTTTTGGTTATAAAGAGTAGGCTTTTGAGGGGGCTCTTTGTTGGCAACTATTAGTTTTTCTCTATATCCAGCCTCTTCAGCTCTAAATGTGGGCTACATGAGGCAGGAAAAAAACCCCAGGATTACCAACCATCGTGTTGTTTCAGATCTCAAAGTGCCCAGCTAGTCTGCCTTCTCTCCACCTTTCAGAATCTCCTTCATATATGTGCTGGATAAACAATGTTTTAGTTGTACTCAGTGGGGGGAATAGGAAGATGTATGTCTACCCCATCTTCCTAGAAGCAGAAGGCCCCTGGTTAACTTTTAGATGTATCTAAAGTGAGTATTTCAAGGAAGCCTGGAGTTGGAAAGTTACCATTTTAAAGGTTTATTTCAACATTGTGCTAATGACCTATGGGAAAGTCAAATTGAGTTAGTATTTTGAGAATCCTGATTGTCCCCTAAAAAGAGAAAAATGGTGATGCATTCAATGTGAAATCATGTAGCTCAGTAGGGCTTCAGTGGCATCTGTTGTTTAACCAATCTTAAAAGAATACATTCATGAGTTTTGTTCTTAACATCCAAAATTTTGGATCAGAGTTCATGAGTATCCGGATTTAAATGCATTTTTTGTCTTATATTCTGTTTGATTGGCAAGCATGTTTAAACCCATATTTTATCTTTCATTTCATTACTCATAAAGAAAGAATTCACTTAAGTAGAAATGTCTTCATGGGGCAAACACAAAGGAGCTTACCTTTGGATTCAGCACTCCTGACCACTAGACAGGGTTCCCTGGCCAGTGACTGGAAAAGACTGGTCCCAGTCTACGCTGCCCTGGGAGCAGGCTAAGGGCCTCAGAAATTTACCATCACTGTACTTGACTGGAGTGTCCCTGGTTGTAGAGAATCCCCATTTGAAATGGCAGGACTGGGGTTTTCTGGAGGGAACACACCGCTTCCAGTTTAATTCTGAGGTATTTGTTTGTTTATCTTTCTCCTAGTTTTATTGAGATATAATCTATATACTACTCTGTTTAAAAATTACAGCATAATGACTTGAAATGTATCCCTATTGTGAAATGATAACCACAGAAAGTTTGGTGAACACCCATCACTTCATAGAGTCATAAAAAATTCGTTTTCCTAAGAACTTGCAGGATTTACTCTCTTAGCAACTTTTACATATACTATTCAGTATTGTTAACTATAGTCATCATGTTGTGCGTCATATCCTCAATACTTATTTATCTTATAACTGGAAGTTTGTGCCTTCTGACCACCTCCACTCAATTCCCCCCTCCCACCTCCTGCCTCTGGCAACCACAAATCTGATCTCTTTTTCTATGAATGTGTGGTTTTTTTAGATTTCCCATAGAAGTGAGATAGTACAGAATTTGTCTTTCTCTGTCTAACTTACTTTATTTAGCATAATGCCCTCAAGATCTGTTCATGTTGTCACAAATGGCTGGCTTTCCTTCTTTTTATGGCTGAATAATATTCCATTATATATATATATATATATATATATATATATATATATATATATATATATATCACATCTTCTTCATTTATTCAACCAATGATGGATAGTTAAGTTGTTTTCATGTCTTGGCTATCCTATATAATAAAATGCTAATATGTAAATCGAATAGCAGAATGACCAGTCGCTATGATATGCACTACCAGGGCGCAAACGCTCAACATAGGAGCTGCCCTTGATGGTCAATGTGCTCCCAGGGGCAGTGTCACTCAGCCAGAAGCTGGGCTCATGGCTGCCTAGTACAGCAGTGGTGGCAGGAGCCTCTCCTGCCTCCGCAGCAGTGCTAAGGATGTCCGGCCGATGGCTTAGGCCCGGTCCCCGTCAAGGAGGGGAAAGGGCCTAAGCCTGCAGTCAGACATCCCCCAAGGGGTCCTGGACTATGAGAGGGTGCAGAGGGTTCCCCTCTCCCCCGAGTGCATGGATTTTGTGCACTGGGCCTCTAGTTGTAAATAATATTGCAATGAACCTGGGGGTGCAGATGTCTCTTCATGATAATTATTTCATTTCCTTTGGATATATACCCAGAAGTGAGGTAAATGGTTTTTTTCTCTTTTAATGATATTGGGGGCTGGGAGCAGGGATACATGGCAGTGCCAATGTGTGCACTGGGTCCTTTCAGCCAGGAACAGGCAGAGGTCAAGAAACATTCTGGCCACAAATGATTCTAGATTTAAATTTGTTTTCTCACTCCCTTTGGCAGTAATGTATGGTGCCAAGGTCGGCAGCATATAGGTACAAAAAAAAAAAAAAAAAGGAATATAAGAATTCTCTTGGGTAATGTTGAAGGTGTGATATATACCCTGGAACTTATTTTCCAGATCTTAAATCTTGGTTTATCAGACATTTAAAGTTCAGTGTTTTTAATGACCTTTTTAAAATGTACTTTCTTTGCCCTGGCTGGTGTGGCTCAGTTGGCTGAGCATTGTCTCTTGTACCAAGAGGTCACTGGTTTGATTCCTCTCCAGGACACATGCAGAAGGCAACTGATTGATGTTCCTCTCTCTCACTCTCTCTCTCTCTTTCTCTCTCTCTCTCTCTCTCTCGCTCATCAATAAAAACATATTCTAAATTTTTTTAAATCTACTTTCTTTAAGCGGTTTTCTTTCCTTTAATCTTTTAACATACATTTTCCGATTCTTTTAATGAGAATGCATATTCAGTGCTTTATTTAAAATAAAATTAAGCAAACATTTGCCTTTATGGCCTTGAAATACCATCACATAATGGAGCAAAGACGTAGGAACTGCTTGTAGCCCTGGGTTGGGATGTGGACAGTTTTATATTTGGGATCGAAGCTGGAAACACTGGTGGCATAGTTCTGGGAAACCAGAAGCTAATAAACAGTGGTCTGTATGGGTGCTGAGGATTATGTAATCATCTAAGTAATAGCTCGTTTTGAGTCTGAGTAGCTGCTTCAAGATAAAAACTGAAAGGTCTCTTTGTAATTATAATTTGTGTTAAGGCTATTTGCCAAAATGTTTTTAAATCCTGGTACTTGAAGCACTTTCAGAATTGAAGAGAGCTGGCTCCACATTTGATGACTAATACTATTCTTACCTTTCAACGTCTGACTTCGCCCTCAGCTCCCAGTGTTTCGGGGTATCAGGGTATCTTGAAGAACAAACTGCGCCACCTTGTCAACACGGCTTGACTAAGTGTAGCCTTGCAGTTCCAGGGAGAAGTCAGAATTCCAATAATGATTCGTGCTGTGATTTAAATTGTATGTAATGTCTCCCTCTGCATTCTGATCAAGATTTAGCTTTCGTGCTTAGCATCTCATAAATTTGTTCTGCATAAGTACCTGACTCACTTCTGTGCAAGTCAGACACCGGTGACTTCAGCTCCGTAGACTTCAGTCAGAGCCGATTTTCTTTCCCCATTTGGAGGAAATGGCTCGAGGTGTTCATTTTTGTTTCGGCGAGAACAAATCCATTGCATAGCAGTCATCAAACATGTGCATAACATGGGTAGCTATTGACTCTGTCGAGTGTATAACCTCTTACTGGGGAGCGTTAATTTTTCCGCCCTGCACTGTACCCTGATTCACTACCATAGGCCTGACTTCTCTCCTTGAACTTTAAGGTTTTTTTATTCTGGTAAAGTTAAATGCAATAAAAATTATTACTTTTCGTGTTACCCAGGGTTGCAAAGTTCTGTGTGTTTGACAAACTCATACAGCAAAATCAGTATAGAGCATAGGAGCTGTGCCCTCTGCTGTTCCTGGCCCGCTGTACTCAGCCCCCAGCAATGACTGATCTGTTCTTTTTTCTACCACTTTCTGCCTTTTACAGGATGTCATATGAATGGGCTTCTTACCGGATAATCAATTCCCCTGTCACTCGTGGGAGTGAGGTTCTTGCGTATCTTCAGAAAGTGGGTTTTGTAAGATTCGCACGGGAGGATGGGATGTGGATAGAGATTTTATTGGCGTGGAGTTACGTTTGTCGGGTTTCCAAGTCCCCTGCCCCTCAAGCCAGTCCTGGACAAGGTGCAGCTGGGGTTCCAGCAGAGCCAGAAGCAGGGCCAGGGGCCAACACTTCTGTTCCATGTCGCAGCCGGGCGCCATGCAGCATCTAAGCTGACTCAGGTTCATTAATCCATGTGCGGAGTCCACCATGGCCGTGCACCGTGTGGGCACAGGGGAGCTTGCCCCTGCCACAGGGGGCCACAGAAGCCCTGGAACCGAGAGAGAGAGAGCGGCTCCCTTGCCTAGACGTGTACACATTTAGGTTCTGTACACTTGCAGTGGCCACGCTCCTCCTGGCCACTGATTTGTTCCCAGTTATGACTGGCAGACAGGTAGACACCTTTCCACGTCACTCAGACATTACCAGGCATGCCTCTAAACTGCCATTGTCCCATCTCTTTCCCCATTGATCAGTGCGGAACCGACTTGGAAAATGTTAAATGCAGCTTTTTGGCAAAGCTAGAGAAGTGGCACGCCTATCTGTAGCCTTCCCTCTCCTTCTTTCCTGTTAAATAATAGCCAGGTTGTTACAAGGGCATCATCACCATGCAGGATGTAGCTTTCGAGGTTGGGTCCTTTGCTTCGTATAATACCTTCGAAATTCATCCAGGGGTTGTCCCAGTCAACTGTAGGAATAGACTGTAGTTTGCAAGTGAATGCTTTAACTTTATAAAAAAAACAAACTGCAAGTCATTTTCCAACGTGGTGGTACCATTTGGTACCATTTTGCATTTCCGCCAGCAGTGTGTGACATTTCTAGTTGCTCTGTATCCTTGTCAGTTCTTGGCCTTGTCAGGTTTTCATGTTAGCCATTCTAATGGGTATCTAGTGGTTATCTTGTTACAGTTTCAATTTGTATTTCCCTAACAACTGATAGCACTGAGATTCTTTTTTATGTCGTCTGCCATTTAAATTCTTTGGTGAAATGTCTGTTCAGATTGTTGCCTATTTTTTTTTAAAGTTGGGTTGTTTCATTTCTTATTATTTAGTTTGAGGGTTGTTTATACATTCTAGATACCACAGTAATTTGTTGGATTTTTGCAAGTATTTTCTCTCAGTCTGTGGTTTGTCTTTTCATTCTCTTAGCAATGTTTTTCCCCCATTTTCAAGGGTACAATTCAGTTGTTTTAAATACATTTAGATTGTGCAACTATCACCACCATCCATCTCCAGTACGTTTTTCATCTTGTGAAACTAAAACTCTGTACCCATTAATAATAACTTCCCATTCCCCCAACTCCCAACCCCTGACAACTGCTTTTCTTTCTGTCTCTGATTTTGAACACCCTGGTATCTCCTATCAGCAGAAGCATACAGTATTTGTATTTTTATGATTGGCTTATTTCATTTCATGTAATATCTTCAAGGTTAATTGATGTCAGAATTTCTCTCCTTTTTAAGGCTGAATAATACTACATTTTGTATGTGTATATATACATTATAATACATATATATTTTACATGTTATGTATTTTTATATGTGTGGTTTATAAAATATACCACTGTTTGCATAATTAGCCATTGGAGACTTGATGGCTTGCATATTTAGCCATTGTCAATAATGCCATGAACATAGATGTACAGATAGTGTTTGAGTCCCTACTTTTAGTTCTGTTGGGTGGATACCCAGGAGCGGAATTGCTGCATCATATGGTAACTCTGGGTTTAATTTTTTGAGGAGCAGCCGTACTGTGTTCCACAGCAGTTGCCTCATTTTCTATTCCCACCAGGTCCACAAGGGTGCTAGTGTCTCCACATCCTCACCAATGCTTGAAATTTTCTGCCTTTTTAAAAAAATATATTTTATTGATTTTTTACAAAGAGGAAGGGGGAGGGACAGAGAGTTAGGAACATCGATGGGAGAGAAACATCGGTCAGCTGCCTCTTGCACACCCCCTACTGGGGATGTGCCTGCAACCAAGGTACATGCCCTTGACCGGAATCGAACCTGGGACCCTTCAGTCCCCAGGCCGACATCCTATCCACTGAGCCAAACCAGTTAGGGCAATTTTCTGCCTTTTTGATAGTAACTATCCTGATGGGTGTGAGGTGTTAAAGATGTGTTTTGAAGAGCAAAAATTGAGGTTTATTTGTTTGCATATGGATGTCCAGTTGTGTCCACATCAGTTATTGAAAAGACCATTTTTCTCTATTGTATTGCCTTTGAACCTTATTAAAAATCAATTGACTGCATACGTGTGGGTCTATTTTGGACGTAATCTCTCCTTAAATTTTGATCAGCCTCCTTAATGTGAAGCAGTGCTAAGCTTAATATAGTACCAGCCCTCCCTCAGAAGTAACTTTTGGGTCATGATTTAAGCAGAAGAGAAGATCAAGACATTTTGCAATCTGGCAGGGCTGACTTACTCTGCGTTTTGCAGGGGTGGGGGTGAGGGCTCCGAAAGATAAAACCTATGACTTTCTCCACTGTTTTTTTTTTTTTTTTGGTGGTTTTTTTGTTTTTGTTTTTTTAGGAATGTACCCAAACAGATTTTGTATAGTATATCTTTTTCAGGTTTAAAATTGGGGCAAAGAACTTCTCATCTTGCATACTCTTTCTGCAGAAAGTAACACAGAAGTACAAGATAAGATAAATAAGCATTTGAGTGTAAAATATAGGCTCCCGTAGTTATACAATAGTATAAAAATAGTGACTATCTTGATGGAGGCAAAGAGAACAAAGGAATCAAATATCACCAGAACAGAAATAAATGTGCTGAAGTCCCAGCTCCGAAGAGAGGGTCTGGGCTCGGTAGGGTGTGGGGACACCTTTCAGGCTGTTCCCAGATGTGTGGGGGGGCGGGGGAGGTGCATCTGCGAACGGAAATAGTGGGGGAGGGCTGGGCTTGTTCACTGGGTAGCTGGAGTTCTTCTGCCACCAGGTATAACTTTTCTGAGAAGGAAATCCTCATCCAGGTCGTGTACCTGGTTCGTATAGAGAACACGGTTCTGTTTGCCACTCAAATGAAGACTTCCCTTAGAAAATACTGTAGAGACGACCAGCGTCTCAGAGATGGGAAAGAAAGAGCGGGCCAATAGCTAACATTCTTTTCTGACTTCCTACCTCCTGCCTGGGCTCTCACTCCAGCTCCCCCTTGGTGAGGCCTCTGGTGTACACTTCTAAAGCACAGCTCTGATCGTGGTGGTGCCTGCTCAGGCTGTTTTGCAATGGTTGCCCGTGGGCCCCAAGATAAAAACATTGCACAGCTGCAGCCCTTCACGGACTGACCCTGGACTACCTTCACAGCCTCTTCTCCAGGCATCTCCTGTCACGCCGTGATGGACTGCTGGCTGAGCCCGAGGCTGTGCTTTTTCACTCCGCTGGTCATGTCCTGGTTCTTCTTCTTGGGATGACTTCTCCTTTATGTGCCTGTGGATTCCTCATCATCCCCCAGCATCCAGCTCACGGGCCACCTTCTCTCGACAGCTTCCTGCACCGCCTGAGCAGGGGCCAGTAAACAGACTCTAATATCCAAGGGCACAGGCTGGGGTTTGAATTCCAGCTTCATCACTTAATGAGTTATGTGAACTTTGGCAAGTTACTTCATCTCCCTGAGTCTTGATTTTAGTTTATAGTTTTTAAGATTTTTTAAATTGATTTTTAGGGTGGGGGGAGAGAGAGAGAGGAAACATTAATGTGAGAGCAAAACATTGATTGGCTGCCTCTTGCAGGGCCCCAACTGGGGATTGAGCCCACAACCTGGGCATGTGCCCTGACCCAGAATTGAACCAGCAACCCTTTGGTGCGCTAGATGACACCCAACCAACTGAGCCACACCGGCCAGGGCTGAGCCTTGATTTTATAGGAGTAAATCCCTCAGAAGGTTATTATAATTAAATAACATAATACATGTGCATTATATAAGTATTTATATACTTATTCATATTATTAGTATCTTTAAGTCCATCTTTAAGTTCATATTATTATTATCTTTAAGTCATTGATTCAGTAAACTTTTATGAAGCTCCCACTACACGCTCCTCACCTGGACCAGGTGCTTGGCACGCGTAAATGAATGAGACGTGGCCATTCATGTAGCTGAGGTGCTCATGTGCAGTCCTTTAAGAGGAAGGTTTGCAGAGCACTGTGGAAGCTACGATTTGTTTCGTGACCACTATACATCAAGCACTTTACGCGTGTATCTCAGTTCATCCTCCAACACCTTCAGCTGCAGGTGTTATCATTCCCATTTTACATCTGTGGGCACTGACTCTCAGCGAGAGTCGATAACTTGCCCGTGTGATACAGGGATACCTACCCAGTAGCACAGGCAAGAGTTAAACCTAGCCTGACTCTGTTAAAAGGAAACTTAGGAACTATTTGGAGGGTTTTATGAGCCCTTTGAGATTTGCATCTTGAAAGGCACAACATATTTTCCCAAAAGATGCTCCTCTCCCCTTCTGCCAGAGGCAGCATGTTCCACGGGATAAATTCTAGGGCTTCCCCGAGATGACAGGCCACATTGCCTTACAACTCACGTTCTGTTGTTTATATAACAAATTCTGCTTCCTCGAGTCTCGCTATTAACTCCTCAACCTCTTCCATATTCACCGGAATAGTAAATATGAGAGAACTGAACGTTATAGGAAAGGTTAAGAGTCCAGTAGCTTTTATCTCTCAAATTCTGAAGGAAGTGGTGGGCTTCACTCATCACTTACACACTGCGTTCAGGTGTGTAATACGTAAAAGTAGAGTTTTAAGATGTTTTTAGTCTTCCGCACCAGCTGCCTTGGGGAAGGTGGATGTTCTCTGGGTAAACATGGTGCTTGCTCCACTACAGTAAGATCCGTGGGACTCAGCTCTGCCCTGAACAACTAGTTGTTCAGATGGCGCGTTTACAGATGGACGCCATTGGCTTGGGAGGGGAACCAGAAAGGCACTTCCAGTGCCTATTGCCAAGGTGCTGGCCCCATGGACCTACAGGAGCGACATTATTGTCATCATCCTCTTCCCTCTTCCTGGGGGTCAAGTTGTCAGGGCTCAGCTGCCCAGGTCCTAACCTGCTCAGCCTTCTGGGTAACGAGATCATGGCTAATGGTGAGGTCATGGCCCTGTGACACCACCACCTCAGCCTGGTGCAGCCTGAGGACCGTCAAGATGCCATTCATGCACTATTCGTGTACAATCAAATGCAGAATTCTGAGGTGTACAGAAGTCCACTGAGATGTCATATTTAAGTACTTGTTATCACCAGGGGTTATTATACCTCCAGCTCCTGAAAAACACAGTCTTATCCAGCATGCAAAGGGTTACTGGGGAAAACACGTCTGAAATTGGGGGAAACCCCCGAGCCAGTTAAGACCTCTGAGGACCTTAGACTCTCAACAGCAGGAGAAAGAGGATTTTAAAAAGCTGCAATTGCCTGTAGCTTAGTTGGTTGAGCATCCTCCCAGGCACCAGGAGGTCACCAGTTTGATTCTCGGTCAAGGCACATGCATGGGTTGCAGGCTGGATCCCCAGCAGAGAGCATGCAAGAGGCAACCGATGGATGTTCCGTCTCCCTCTCCCTTTCTCTCTCTGAAAATCAATAAAAACATTTTTTTTTAATTTTTTAAAGCCAGAATAGTTGATTTTTGTTGATTAGGAGAAGAATTCTGTCACTGGTTCTTTGAACTCCATAATTCTCAGAATACTTCTCTCAGACCCCCTCATCATGATCGGGGGCCACAGCACTTCTGGACAAAATGCGATCAACTGCCAAGGAGCAGAAATGTGAGCCTTCATCTGCTGTCACTCACGGAAGGAGGACGTAGGCTCTTCAATGCCAACCTGTATTCCCGCGGATTGAAACGTGCTTCTTCCCATAATCTGGCTGTGGTTGGAGTTGCTGGGACTGTCCACCAAGGGAACACTTGTTTGGACATTTTTGAGCAAATTTTTGGACTCATCTGCTGCTCTTTTATGGAAAATACTTAGAAAATCGAGTTTATCAGTCTGAGAATTATTGTAGGGGCTTGCTTCCCTTGCTCCTGGAACATGAATGAAACCAGCTATTCATCTGAACCAAGTGATCCAGAGGCCTTTTATAACATGAACACTTTATGTGGTACCGGCAAAGTAGGACATAATATAATGTAAGGCAGGCCTGGGCCAGCGGAACTGGAGCAACCTTTATGTAGTGGAAATAAGACATCACTGAGCAAAAGAAAAACGCGTTTACTAGTAAGTTACCCTGTAAAGCATTGCGCACTGATGTCAGTCCATACAGAAACTCTCCCAGGTACTACGTGGGCAGAGTTTAGTTGAAATACCTTTTTTGACTACAGACTTACATATTATGCGAATACTTGCCTCTTTCTACCTGAGTTGCAGCAGATGTTCTGAAGGCTTAATGCAGTTCATCAAAGAAATTCCACCGTAGATATTTTAAAAGATGTTTTTAAGAAGAAAAGGGTGCTTACAAGGCCCTCAACGATGTTTGGATCCCATTGTGTTGGTCATAGTTATTAGTGGCAAACACATACTCCACTTAAACTATTTTAGTCTGAAAGGAGTTTGTCTCAAGATTTTAGTGGCTTGTAGATCACCTCTGATGGCCAAAGAATCACATTTGGCTGTTTCCACAGCCAGGAAAAAAAAAAAAATGCCTAACTGTACCTTAGAAATATTTCAGTAAAAAAATACACTGCTGCCTCCACCTGCTGATGACCTTAGAAGCTTCAACATAACAGTTCGTATTCTCCCTTAAACTTGGTGCTCACTTTCTAGGGACTACAAGAAATCAAAGACAACCAATTCTTATAGGTGAGTTTGACTGTCTGTAGGTCTATGCTCACTCTAGGAACTGAGCTGAGATCTAGTTAAAAGAGGTCTTATAAGAACAAAAGCCCCCAGATAAACAAAATGAGGCATGTTTAAACAATGAGATCATCTCTACCAGTAAAAGGAATAAACTAGAGTCACATCTGTGAAAATGCCTAAAATTGACAAATGTAATGTTGAACCCAAAAAAAGCAAGTTCCATAATAACACGTAACAACAACACATACAATGGGATACCATACATACAAAGTTTGACAACTTGCAAAAAACAGTTTAGGGATATATGCAGATATAGTATAAAACTATAAAAACATCCTTAAGAATGACAAGTTCATAATGGTACTTATTTCTGGAGAGGGAGGAAAGAGAATGGGATCAGGGAATGGTACACAGGTGGCTTCAGGTATATTTTTCATATTTTGTTCTTTTATGAACTATTTTCTTGAGACAGATACAGCAACATGTGAAGATATGTTAGGTCTGAGGCATGGTGTAGCCTAATTTATAGTTGTTTGTTATATTCTCTGTACTTCTCTGTATGTTTAAATATTAATTATTTTAACTATTAATTCTGGACTTTTGAGTATTAAGATATATTTATTTTAATTGAGTATTAAGATGCATTTTTAAAAAATATTACCTTTTTTACATAGAGATAAATTCAAAAGAAGTGGTAAAAGTGCAGTTACTGAATTTCGCCCGTTCTTTTCCCTCTAGGAAAGTGTGCAGGAAAATACCCAGAAAACTTGGTCATTGAGCTTTCCAAAGGGCTTAAGCGATCCTTGGTGCTAGCTCAGGCTTTGCCAGGTCTGTGAGCCGGAGCCAGAGCACACCCTGGTCCTATCACGTTTCTCTCAGGTGACCCTCCAGAGGGTGTCACGAGTGCTTGGTCTAGAGCCAAGTGGGCTTTGTGAAGAGTTCTGCCCACAAAAATCCATGTTGGTTTAAAATGTTCTATTTACAAACGTGTAGTCAAATAGCCGGGGCGTCATCAAAGGAATGATTGGCTTGTCTTGCCAATTCTACCCCGTTATCGTGGGAATTCACTGGGGGGGCGGGGGGGGGGGGGAGAGGCTGAAATGTTCGGTGAGGTCCTTTCTATTAAGCAAAGTGAAATCCCATTGGAAGGAGAACAAAGAAACGTGTGAAATGCAGAATCAAGAGGCGTCCTCTTAAAAGAAATCCACTAAAGAAGTAAGTCTTTGGAGGCCTGCGGCGTCCCAGCACAGAGGCCCTCACCAGGACCGGACCTGCGGGGCTTTCCATGTGGACGATCTCCGCTTTCCCAGTGCTGTGCTGCCGCCAGCACTAGTTTGTTTGTTTTTCAGTCCAGGAATTTTGACATGGAGGCCACAAATCCCCCGTGGTCCACGAATAGACTTCAGAGATGGTACATCTTCACTTTTATTGACTTCTGACTAGAATTTAGCATTTTCTCTGTTACGGAGGTAACTCTCAACAAACAACTGAAGTATTAACAGTGCCTGTACCTTTATATTTATGTCCAAAACAGACTGGTCTGTGATTTTCTTCTGTTTGCATGTCCTTGTGAGGTTTTGGTGTCTGTTATGCTGGACTTAAAACTAAAGTAGAAGAACTTGCGTAAGGTTGGGGTTATTTCTTTCTTACGCATTTCAGCAGAATATACGTGTGAGTCCCTTTGACGCCTGGAGGTATTTTTGTAGGAAGGTTTGAAATATAGATTTAATATACTTCACCGAGGCAGGACTATTCAGATATTTTATTTCTTCTCAAATAAGTTTTGGCAAGTTTCTTTTTCCTAGGAATTTGCCCATTTCATCTACATTTTCAAAACAGTGGGTGAACGTTGTTCAAAATATCCTCATCTTTTTAATTACTAGAATCTGTAATGCTGTCCGCTTTTTCATTTTTGGATATTAAATGAAATCTTGAAACATTACCAATACTTAGAGTTCTTAAGGACAAGTGTTGATAGGAGTTAAAATTTGTTCAATCTTTCTGGAAGACTGTTTTGCAGTGTATATCAAACGTTATTAAAAAATAAGTATATTGCCCTAACTGGTTTGGCTCAGTAGATAGAGCATCAGCCTGCAGACTGAAAGGTCCCAGGTTCGATTCCGGTCAAGGGCATGTACCTTGGTTGCGGGCACATCCCAGTAAGAGGTGTGCAGGAGGCAGCTGATCGATGTTTCTCTCTCATCGATGTTTCTCTCTATCTCTCTCCCTTCCTCTCTGTAAAAAAAAAAAAAAAAAAATATATATATATATATATATATATATATATATATATATATATTTAAAGTGTTTCTTCCTCTTGAATTAAAAAAAAAGTATATTATATCCAACAATCCCTTTTAAGGAATTTGTCATAAATAAATAGTTTCACAGATGCAAAAATATTCAACACAGAATTCTCCACACAGCAAAAACAAAACCCCACCTGTAAACTGATGGGGGTAGAGAAGTAATTATGTTGTTTACCTTCACTAAAATGCCTTTTGTGGTTACAAACACATGACACGGAAATGGGAGAAGTGCTGGCGAGATATTGTGGGTCCCCCAAAGCAAGTCATAGAAGAACATGTGCAGTGTAACCTTCTGTGTTCAGTACGGACTTGCACATGTGAATGTTTACGCAGAACATAACTTGAAGCATGGTCGCCACATTCCTGCAGCGCTTCCCTGTGAGGGCAGGATGTTGGCCGAGCGTTGTTTTCTCTGTGCCCTTCTGCGCTGTTTAAATTGTTTGCGTGAACGTGTGTCACGTTAACACTCCAGCGAAACTTCCTGAAGAGCTTGGCGGCAGCAGGAAGATGAGCGGGTGTCAGGGAAGGGCGGTCAAAGCATTTTGCTTGCATCATGGCCGAGAGCTTGAAGTCTACAAGAAAAGAAGGAATTATCAACCAATTTAATCCTTTCGAAGGCTTGGAAGACACACAACATTAGCCTTAAAGGGACAGGACAACGTATTTTTCCAGAAAGAAGGAAAAGATGATTGGAGGCATGCAAAAGTTCACAGCCGAAGAGAAGGGAAAATACGAGTGTTCATAACTCATGGCTGCCAGTATCTCAGTGAAACAAGGTAAGATCGTTTCCATGAGTGGAAAGTGGTAAAGGTCTCCAATAGAACTGACAGTAAGATTGGGGGTCAGTGCGGTGTGGGACAGCTGAGCTGACCTGAGTGCCTTTCTTGTGTCAGGGACCCCCATGGCATGCTGGGCAGTTTTTCTCTGGTCGGTACCAGGCGTAGCGGAGCCTCAGAGGGTCCTGATGAAGGCAGTTTAAGTAACTGGCCTCAGAATCCAGGATGCTTGGCAGGAAAGTGAAATCGAAAGAGAACCAGTGGCTGGATATTTCGCTGGAATCTGGACACCCGAGAAGTCAGAAGACGGGTGTCCGTGGTCAAAGTGGGTCTCAGAGCTTGCTGTGTTACAGGAGTCCTGGGGGACGCGACGGCCTGCGGAGGCCATGGGCATAGGAATGGTCAAAGAAGCTGCGATGGTCAGTGCGTGGTCATGCCGGGAGGGTCAGTTGGCTTCCTCTCGGATGGCAGCGTTTCCCGGGGTGATGACAGGACTTCTTGGGGAGAAGAAGATGTTGAGGTGGGTACCATGAGAGTGGCTTCAAGGAGAGAAGGAAAGCTAGCTCCTCAGGCTGCTCGAGGAAGAGCGGGTTAGCAGGGAGTCTACCGACCTCGGGCCAGGACCCTGGGCTCCCCGCCAGGCAGAGGAGCAAAGCAAGGTTTGCACTACAGGCGGCTGGCAGGAGGAAAGGTCCAGAAAAGCAGAAGGAGTCCAGCTGGTGTGGCTCAGTGGTTGAGCATCGACCTACGAACCAGAAGGTCACGGTTCAATTCCTGGTCAGGGCACATGCCCAGGTTGCAGGCCTGATCCCGTGTGGGACTTTGCAGGAGGTAGCTGATCAATGATTCTCTCTCATCGTTGATGTTTCTCTCTCTCTCTCCCTCTCCCTTCCTCTCTGAAATCAATAAAGACATATAAATTTTTTTAAAGTAAAGGAGAAGGAATGCTTTGCAGAAGCCTCTCAGCAAAGGGACAAGAGGTATGGGGTGCAGATGATGAGAAACATGAGAACATGAGAAAGGGGTTCTTAAGAGAAACAGACCAGTGAGAGGAAGGGTTAAGCTACCAAGGGATAGAGATTAGTCTGCTGGCTTCCCAGAGGAAATGCTGAACTGTATGTTTCTCTTTCTTATCACAGAGCAGTATCAGCTCGCTGCAGAGAGAACAGAAACTACAGATAAGCGGAAAAACAAAAACAAGTAGAACTGAAAGAACCATAACAACCACCCAGATCCCGGGCTCCTGGAGCTTTGCCACTGACATGTTCTCCCCTCCCGTTCTCACTGCCACAGACGCAGGTCAAGGCCACATCATCTCTAGCGTAGGCTTGTCCCCTGGGTCACAGATGGCCCGCCCCTCCCACTTTTCCCATCCTGCACAGGTCACCCAGTCATCTTCCCAAAACATCCCTTCCCACTGTCGCTCCATCGCCTCCCTGGCTTTCAAGCGCTTCTGTAACCTGGAACCATCTTCCCTCTCCACCCATGTTTCCAAACCTTTTCCTTCACTCAAACCCGCTTTACCCCCCTCCCAGCTCACTGCCCCTGCACCCTCACACCTGGTCTCTCCCCTGGCTCTGATGCCTGTTCTATCAGGATGACCACCCAACCCAGATTCTCCCCCTGGCCAAGGCCCAGCGCCCTACTCCAGCCCGCACTGAGTGATCACTGCCTTTCCAGGTTCTCACCTGGCCACTCCTTTTAGGACCTCATCAGCTCTGTTTAAGTAACAACTCAGGTGTGGTGAGGACACTTAGGTGGGAAGCGCAGGAGTCAGAGCTGGGAGGAACTTAGATCTTACTGATGGGGTGCCCAAGACTCACAGAGACCAAGGGGTGTCCCCAGTGTCCACCCGCAAGCTATTCATAGAACTGAGACTAGAACCTTGGTCCTCAGGCCTGAATGCTACGTATTGAATTGAATGTTGCTTTGAAAGTACAACTTTTCTCTGATGCCTGACCTGAAACCCAGAGATGCAAAGCAATGGGTCAGCTGTGTTAGAGTACAGCAGAATTGCCTGGGGTGATTTCTAAAAATCTAGACTTCTAAGCCCCATCGTGGAAAGCCCTGATGCAGAAGGTCCAGGGTAGGACTGGAGTATCTGCATTTAAAAACAAAATGGCCGGCGGTGTTGGTGTGGCTCAGTGGTTGAGTCTGCTTATGAACCCAGAGGTCACAGCTGGAGGCAGCCGATCAATGATTCTCTGTCATCATTGATGTTTCTATGTCTCCCTCTCCTTCCCTCTCTGAAATCAATAAAAATATATGTAAAACAAAACAAAACAACTCCCAGGATGATCTTGAGAGAGGGAGCCCGTAGATCGGCCTTTGAGACACAGAGCTCAGACCTTGGGTTTTGCTTCCTTTTTGAGTTCCCTGACACTGGCCCTGTGGACACACAGCTTCTCTGAAGCTTCCCATCTCAGGAGCAGGCCAGGGTTACCCCACGTCCACTTCCCATCCAGAACGTAACAGCGCCAGCTCAGTGCTGCTGCCCATGTACCTCCTAGGGCAGGGCTGGCCTGAGTCCAAGCTGCTGTCTTTCTCAGGAGCAAAATTATTTTCCAAAGTTCTTTGGGGCACACCTTGGCAATATGTCGAGTGTAGTGGAATTGTTGGAAACACTGCATTTGCCAAGGTATTTCTGAGCACCTTTTGTAGCGTGGATGCCCAGCCTCTGTGGCCTGCCAACTGGACACCCAAGTAAACCAAAGCCAAGCCTGTGCCCAGAGCTCTCCAGCCCCAGCACACAGAGCCCTGGACCAGGATGGCAAGGAGCAAAGGCAGCTCGCGTCGTGATTAGGGTGCAACTCTGGACACCGCCTGCCTGGGTTTGTATCTCATTTCCACCATTTCTCGCTGCATGACCTTTGGCATCCTTTTGCCTCGGCTCATCTATAAAGTGAGGCTAAAAATTAAAAACATCATATAATTATATTATGAAAATAAAAATAATTCCAGTCACAGGATGGTGATAAGGATAACAAATAAATGCACGGGAAGCATTTGAAATCGTGTTTGGCACATAGTAAGTGTCCAATAAGAGACTGCAATTAATATAATTATTTCATAAAAACGGGGGTAAATTTATAAGACTCTAAAGAGGTGACTCATTGCTCTACACAGTTATCGGTCTGCAAATTAGCAGTTCCCTCATTGTTGCATGAGCACGGATCAGAGGAGTAGCGAAAATTGTAGTAATAGCCCCTCAGAATACTTCCGGAACCTCTGAGGACAATTAAAATACGCGAGGCATTTTCTAGCAGGAAGGTCAAGCCTTGCATAATGGAAGAAATACACAGAAGTTCAGCATTCTGGTGCTTTGATAAGGTGGCAGTTACATAACGAGCTGCAACCACGCAGACAAGCAGAGCCGAGGGTGGGAGAGCGGCTGCTCTGGAAAGATGCGTTGCTGCTGGAGTGAGGGGTGTGATGGATGACGGACAGGGCAGCAGCTACAGCCTTCATCAAGACTGGTTCTGGGAGATCCGTGCATGCCCTGTGCCAGTTTGAGGGGCACACGTTGGCTTGACAGCAGGAAAAACAGCCCCTGACATTTACTGTCAGGCTAACACCAGTGGGAGGTATGAAAGTGTGTCTTGCATTGGCCATGATGCCAGTGTTTTCTCCTTGGTTGTGTTCTTAAGCTAAAAGTAAGATTGCATCAGTCTCTAAAGTGGCACAAAGCTGAATTCATCTCTGAAATCGTGTGTTTTACCAAACTTTTCTGTAAAAAAGCTCAACTTGTAGCCCAGCTCACATGGCTCAGTGGTTGAATGTCGGTTTGATTCCCAGAGAGGGCACACGCCCGGGTTGCGGGCTAGATCCTACCCAGTGAGGGGTATGAAGGAGGCAGCTGATCAAAGATTCTCAGCATTGATGTTTCTCTCTCCCTCTCCTTTCTTCTCTGAAATCAATAAAAGTAATGTATTAAAAACACAACTCAACTGGTAGTTGCCGAAGCATCACCATCCTGTGTCACCTCAAAGTTAACCTGGCTCGCTGCTTCAGACTTAGTGGTGCCACACCTCAGATTCCAAGCACAGGAGGGCCCTAGAAGGATGTGAGAAGGCAGGTTCCAGCGGCTTATTTCTGTTGGGGCGGGAGATGCTAGTCCATGAGCACCTAGCAAGTGACCTCTGGTGCTGGCCACTAAAATACCACTTAGACAGCCCTATTTGAATTGCACAAGATTTCTTTAAGAGAGGATTGACTGATTTAACGGGACTGCTTGGTGTTTGTCACCACATAAGGCTCAAACGTCTAGAGACCAGCAACCTTTTTTGTTTCTGGAACCATCATTAGGCCAGGCGTCATCCTCATCTCCAGAATAGTTCGTTTTGTTGCCCAAACTTCTTGGAGATGATGCTAAAACCAGGTTTCTTTAGATCCATGGATGGGGAGGATGTCAAAGGTCATGCAGCTAGAAATGGCAGAACTGAGAGGGGGCTGCTGCCAGCCAGACGAGGTTGAACATGTCGGCTCTGCCTCAGCACACGGTAGCTTACTGTTTGCCTTAGCAAGAAGATGCTGTGAGTCCCTGGAAACGAATGAAGCCAGGACAACCTTGTTGGGTTGAAATCCATAATCTTACCTCCAGGTCTCTTCCAAGACATAATTTTTAAATATTTACAATGAGAACAGAATGTGAGGTGGGTATATTCTTTTTTATTGCTGCCTCTCCAGGCGATGTGAAGATTAGAATGCTAGCTCGATGGCTGGGTGGCAGGCAGGAGCCAGGAGGCCCTCACGAGCTACAACTTTTTTTTATGAACGAAATACGCCCTTGACACAGGAGATGGGCCACACAGTGCTGTAAGGAAGGGGGACGACCAAAGTCCTGCTGAGTGCATGTGTGGAAGGCATTCTTCAGAATATCAAACTTGGAAATGTTTTATCATCAAGTTTTTTGGAAGTGAGTATTTGAGAACATGAAGGAGACCCCGGAAAATAAAAGTACAACTAACTTAAGTTATTTTGAAATATAATAGGCAGGACGCAGAACAAAATCAGTGAGTTTCCAAAGGTAAGGTGAAAAGAGGAAGGGAGAAAATAGAGGCGAAATAATAAGGAAAAATGTTCAGTGGCTTGTCTAGGAGTTTCAGTATCTGACGAAGAGTAGGAGGGCGCTATGGTGAAAGAGCACAGAAAATAGAGAAAAGGAAATTATCAAAGAAATAATAAACATTTCAGAACTGAAGGTCAAAACTCTCTGTATTGAAAAGTGCTTTAAATTGACAGTCCAGTCCCATGAATGGAAACACACACACACAGACACACACACTCACTTAACCCACACCAAGGCATCTTATCATCAACATGTAAAACTCCAGAAACAGTGAGTGATAAAAGCTTGGAGAGGGAAAACTTGTCACAAATAAATGAATGAAAATCAGAATGATGTCAGAGTTCTCAACCTCAATTCTGGAAGCTAGAAGATAATAGAACAAAGTCAACAAAATTCTGCGAGAAAATGATTTTCTTTCTAGAACTTGATACGCAGGACTTGAACTTTCAATCAAGTGTGAGCATAGAACAGAGGCATTTTTAAGTCGGCAAGAACACAAAATTTTGCTTCCTGCAGATCCTTTTCTAGGAAACAACCAGAAC
The DNA here is from genome assembly GCA_004026665.1 of Murina feae. NCBI lineage: Eukaryota > Metazoa > Chordata > Mammalia > Chiroptera > Vespertilionidae > Murina > Murina feae. Next base: position 67,835 of record PVJC01002643.1, read on the forward strand.
AAATACCTGAAGGAGAGGAGAAGAGAATTCAGAAAGCGGGAACCAACTCAGGAAAACAAGCTGGAGAAGCCCAATGTGTATGAAATAGGCCATTACTGTGGAGGCCACAGATTAGCTGACACAATTGGCCATTTGGAAGTAATATGTATATATAGTGATAGTTCAGATAGAGTGTTTGGAAAAAATTCAAGTGTAAGGACACAGGAAAATACGCAAATAGAATAAATATCCAGTGTTAATTCCAAAGAAAAAATGTACAAGGAAAAAAATGCAAAGTGAACTCGTTGGCTTTTTGGAGAACAGTTCTTTATCATACTATAAAGAATGGGGAAATGTGAGAAGTGGTATAAAAAGCTAAAATCTAAACCATTATAACAGGCAGTTAATTAATGACGGATAAGTAGATAAACCAAGGAATGGCAATATTAACATATTATTTGGTTTTAAAAAAAAAGGCTGAAAGCATTGAAAGTGTTTCCCTCAGGGCAGTGTTTTGTTTTTGTTTTTTATTATTTCAGTATATTTGAGCAATTTTATTTAAAACCTGATTTTGTTTTCTTCGATAAAAATGAAAATTCATTTTAAAATCATATGGAAGGTCAGAATTTTGACTGTCAATGGCAAGCGCAAGCCTTTGTCATCTAGCAAGCTTTAGCCACCACCAACTTCACCATCGTGGTGGATGGTGGCACACTATCAAAGTCATGATCAAATCTAGACTCTCTGTCTCCGGGTTCTTTGTCACAGGATATATCCTCCCTGTCCTTTGGCAGGTGATGGGCTGTCTCCTGCCAGAGTCATACCAAGTTTCAGATGAGGTTAGAAGGCTGAGCAGGGGTGTGTGCCTCATAACAGGAAGGGAGGAAGGAGGAAGGAAGGAAGGAAAGAAGAAGAAGAAAATGCCTGCATGGATGGATTTAGAAAACAATTTGCCACTTTGCTATTGAGAAATTCTATCTGAAGTGCACCCACCAGCTGACTATGGCATCAAGTGACGATTTTGCTTCTTCTCCATCTGAAACTTGCTGGCGTGACTCAACAGGGAGCCCCAGGAAGCAGAATCAACCAGTGGGCAGACCAGGCTCTCCCATTCCCACCCCTGCTCCAGGTTGGAGTGGAGGTGCTGTCATACTAAAGGTTCCAGGCTGGTCCAACCCAGTGATCCCGTCTAGAGCACATAGAATGGACCAGACCCCTCACCCAGGGGGTGACCTCCTCTCCAGCCATCACCACTGCTGACTGCTGGCTGCACTCAGCCTTGTCTAAGTCTGGGCCCACCTCCGTCCACACTAATCCATGCCTGGGCTCACTGAGCCTGGTTGGGACCACCCAGGTCATGGCCGTCCTCAAGCAGCCATTCACTTCTCCAGGCCCTGCTTCTGTTGGCCAGCACTCTCTGAATGGAGTGATTGTACAGGGAAGGGCCTGTCTAATCCTGCACACAGGTGTGCAGGGCACCGGGCCAGACGCTAACGAGGATGCAGCTGCTTGTGTGGACGGACCTGCAGTAGAGCCCAGCCTGTAGGCAAGTGTTTTATAGTGGAAACTGGTACCAGCGCCTCTTTGGGGAGGACCCCTTAGACTTTCAATTAGTTGTAATTTAGCCTGTTTATGGAACTATTTTCCTTGGAAAAGAAAAGGATCTTTCTTTTATCGTTTAGGTAGTGAGCCATTTTTAAAATCTGTTTTATTACGCAAGCATGTTTTTATAGGTTTACAATAGATCGAAGCAATACAAAAGAATGTTAGTAAGAGGATAGTGTATATGTGGGTATGTAATACAACTTTGTACACTATATTTATGTATATGTGTGTACATATATATAACATACATGTCTACACATATGTATTTCGCAAACAATTAGAATTGCACGTTATTGTTCAACAAAAATGAGACTTTTACCTACAAAATGGAACTTGTTTTTTCTGTTTACATGCCATATATATATATATATATATATATATATATATATATATATATCTTTTCGTATATAGATCTGTCTCATTCTCAGAAATATTCTTTATACAGGTACACTTGGATTTTTTTGCTTCCCTACTGCTGGACATTTAGATTCTCCCAGGCTTTTGATATTATTAGTGGTGCAATAACACCCTTAACTCTGAAGTCAGACAGCCTTAATTCAGATTCCAGATACCCTCTTTACTTACTTTGTGTCCTTTAGCAAGTTATTTAAACTCTCTGTGCCTCTGTTTCCTGACCTGTAAAATGGGGATAAAATTGTCCTCACACTATCCCTGTGGAAAAAAAAAAGCTAAGTAAAATAATATGTATATACATATAATGTACTTAGCATGTTCTAATAATGATAACTATCAGCTTTGAGTACTTACTGTTAGCCAGGCATTATGCAGGTAAACAAATACCACCCTGTTTTTATGTGTTAGCCTTATAACGTATTTTTAATATCTGTAAAGGCCAAGTACTACATCATCATTATTAAAATGACATTAGCTATTCCTGTCATTTAGTCCTCCAGGTAAATCTTTAAATCAGCTTTCCACCCTCTTCTCATCAGTATGACGAGTGTTATTTTTTAAATAAGTTGGCATTTTCAAGGGTGTCTCTATTCCTGAAGGTTGCCAGAGTAGGATGACCCTTGGACGTGAGTCAGACAGAACTGGGTGTCCATGCGGTGTCCTGCCAAAGCCACATGACCATGGGAAGGCCATTTAAATGCTCTGTGCACCTGTGACTTCTCTACCTGTGAAATGGGAGGGACTATCCTTCCAGGAGGCGGGGGGATGCCATAAGAAAGGACTGCAGACACATTTATTTAGTGCCTGATGCTAAGTACACATGCTTGCTTCGGAGGCAAGTATTTTTAGTTTATCTTCAGGTCCTTAGTCACCAGCCCCATTTCCAGTGGCAACGCTAAGATGATCTTCCATGAAAGGAGTTTATGTCAGAGCAAGAGCCGCAGTGTGTGAGCAGAGCGAAGTCGAACGCCCCTGCTTCCTGTGCAAGGCGAGCTGAACATGGATGCCCAGTGAAGATTAGGGAAAGGGAGGAAGGAGAATGGGGACAAACATCGTCCATCCCATGGTGCCGGCGTGTGCCACCGGCCATGGAGTGGACTTCCTGCGGCAGGATACGGCTGACCTTTGGAGAGTCACTGTCTGGGTGAGGCTGCCCTTTCTCGGGACAGAGCACAGCTGTTGTTTAGATGTCAGAGGCTGGTTTAATAACTCTGTTTGGCAGTCAGCTTGGGATGTGAGCAGTTTGGAAAACAGTCTGCTCTTAGGTTTAAGGAAGGCCGGGATGAAGGGAATCTTTGTTTTGTGTTACCAACAGGTTGATTGGTAATCCTTCTCAGAACAAAAATGAACACTTAGCAGCAGCTTTAAAAAGTATTAAGAGAACTCATAAAAGTCAGAGCAGATGTGCAGGAGTAGGTCATGCTTCCAGACCTCTCTGGGGGACTATTTCTGGACTAACAAGTCTCACGAATGTGTTAATTCAGGTTGAGATTTTCTTACGCAAATATTGACTCAGTCTCCATCTTTGCCGTTAACTCTCCAACTTGAATGTGTTCTTTCAGGAGAATGTGCCTGTGTGTTTTCTTTCCTCCTGCCTAATAGTTTGCCCACCTTTCATTTTGAACTCTTAGCAGGTGAGCTTTTAATGGTTCTGATTTCTTTTCCTAGGTCTGAAAAATGCTTAGAGGGATGAATTTAACCTTTCCTTCATTTTCCTGGTGGCATAATTGTGGAGAAGGAGAGAGAGGAGACAGACTCTTGACTCCAGCATGTAAATGACTCTCAGTCTTAGATCAGAGTGCATAAAAATAATTTATTACCCACTATTCAGTATTAAAGAAAAACGGAGGACAGATTTTGTTGATTCCACCCACCCACCCACCCAGTTCACATGATATTTTAATTACCATTAATTTAAAAACGTGTTTTAAAGTTTATAGGAATTCATGTATAAACTGCTACCTGGCTAATTTTTAGTATAAAAGTAAAAATTTTGACTAAAACATATGACAAATATAATATATACTTACTTCACCTTCATTCTTGAAGGATCTTTTCACTGGATATAGAATTCTGGGTTGGAGTTTTTGTTTTGTTTTTTTCTAGATGCATCTTCTGGCTTCATGGCCCCCAGAATTTTTGTTCCCTTTATGTAACGTTATTATTTCTCTCTGGCTGCTTTCAAGATTTTGTTATTTTTATATTTGGTTTTCTTTGTATTTATCATTGAGATTCTTGAATTTGTAAAGATAGGTTTAATACCAGATTTGAAGAATTGTCAAGCCATTATTTCTTCAAATTTTTTTCTACCCCATTCTCTTTCTTTTCCTTCTGGGACTACAGTCACACTCATGGTAGACTTTTTTTATTTGTCCTAAAAGACTGAGATTCCGTTCAGGTTTTTTTCCCGCAATCTTTTTTTTCTCTCAGTTCTTTACGTTACATCATATCATCTTCATTCTGTTCAGCTCATCCAGTTATTTTCTTGGGAAAAAGTTTTACATGTTGTTTTTTTAGTTCTAGAACTTCCCGTTAGTGTTCTTTTATGATTTCTATTTCTCTGCCGCCGTGCAGGCCACCACATGCATTCATGGGTCAGGAGTCAGCCGGAAATCTAGGCAGAAGTTTTATACATAATTTGAGGCTCTTTCTCTCTGACTCTGTATTTTCTGGGATCCCCTCTTCACTGTGTGTTTCACATATCCTTTTATGACATTGAGCATAATTATAATAGCTGCTTAAACATTCTTTGCTAATGGCTGCATCTGGGTTACCTTGGTATCGTTATTGTCTTCTTTCTTGAGGGTAAGTTGCACTTCTCCTATGTCTTGCTTAATTATTTTGTACTTTGAACATTGTACTGTCATGTTATGGAGACTCAGGATTCTGTTCTTCCGAAGAGGTTCATTTGGGAGCAGGGCGAGTTGTTGTTTATTTTGGGTTTTACCTTCGCCAGCAATTAGCTTACACCACAAACTCTGTCTCTTGGGCAGCACCTCAGTCCTTGGCTCAGTTATTTTTTTCCTCCTCTAGGGCGCTCAGAGACCACCACATGCATACACGGTTCAGGAGTCAGCTGGGAATCTAGGCAGAAGTTTTTACACAAAATTCGAGGCTCTTTCTTTCTGACTATGCTTTCTGAGATTCCCTCTTCACTTTCTAGTGGCTGCGGTTGTCCCGAAATCTGTCCCCCAGGTATGCATGCTTTCTATTGGGGTTTCAGCCGCTCTGTGTGGCACCAACTGCAGCCTGCTCCCAAGCGTTAGACCAGCAGGACTCCAAGGTCCCTCTGGCCCTAGTATTCTCTCATCAAACGGCTGCTTGAAAAACCTTTTGCCCAGATTGAGCATTTCCCCCCTTGCCATGTGATTTTGCTCTGCTGGCCAACTCTTTCTTTATATGTTCTGGATTGTACTATCAGATCCTGTGCAGATTCCATGTTCAGAACTCATAAACCGTTGCTCCTTGGGCATCTTCCTTTTCACAGAGTTGTAACCTTGCAAGATATTGAACTTTCCCGTGATGAAGAAAATGACTGTGCAATTTAGTTAGACGAGGGTCACAGGGGAAGCCTCATAGCGCTTGTCTCACGCAGAATCTCATGTCACAGGTGAGTCTGGAGGGTCCAAACTTGAAATGAGACTCTCGGCAGAATGCTTACACCATTCTGGCCATTCCCACCTCCAAGGAAATGAAATCTTAAAATTGTATCACACAACACAGTGTCTTTTGTTAAAAAAAGAGAGTCTATGACTGTGTGAGTTTTTAATAATGGCTTTATTGTTATCTCTGATGTACTAAGTATTTTCATCTTTGATCCAGAGGGGCGGAGGGGAAGTCTGAAACAATATATTGAACCATTGGGTGAGTGATGAAAAATTCACTCTTCGTCCGTAAGCGTCCAAGTCTAGCTGGACGTCTGTGTCAGAGTGAAGACAAGATGCTGGAAATAGTGTTGTTTCCAGGCTCCTGGGGTGATACGCAGAGAAAGCTGTGTGTTGTGGGAGCGCAGACTTTTGGGAGGAGAAACAAGGAGGGGTAGCCCAGGGCACCCCCATAGTATGTTTGCCATTGCTGTGCTGGTTTGGTGACTGGCTCAGACCCAGTTCCGGAGACACAAGCTTGATCCCTTATGGAGGGCGGCTGGTTATGCAGACAGCTCTGGAGCCGAGAAAACATGTTTCTGAGCATTCCATTCGCTTGTTATCTTAGTGGGGAGAGAAACCATGCCCCAACCTCATCAAAACCATTGGAATGAGCACCAAGCCACACGTCTCCAAGTGTCTCATGTCTTTGTGGCCTGTGAATTGGACAGCGACGCTTCACCTGGAATGAGTCCAGAGTAATGTCAGAACCCCAGGGCCTTTCACAAAGAGGGGGGACTGCAGTGAGCGGGGTCTCAGATCCGGGCCTTCAGCCCGAGGCCCCAGTGAGGGAGGACGGTCCTGTCCTGGGCCGGGAGACGAGGGGGCCACATCAGAGACTCTGCCATCTTAAAAATATTTCCCTGAAATGCATGCTTTCTGGTTGTTAGCAAACAGCATGCTTTGAAACCAGACACCCTGTCCAACCAATAAAAACTATGTCTCAGCCTCTGTCGTTAGCACACTTTCACCTTTCCTCAACTTCTTTGTAAGGATTTTTTTCTTACAGTTATAAAAGGGACTATAGAAATCTTAGAAATATAGAAAAGTGTAGAGACCAGAAAGGCATCCGTAATACCGCAAATTAAGGACGTTAATCACCATTCGCTTTCTATGATTCTTCGCCTTGCCTTTTTAATTTTGTTTACAGATATATGGGTATAAGTGTCCTAAAGGGATCAGGGGAAATGTGCTACATGTATAGTTTAACACGCCAGCTCTTTGTCACATAACAAGAATTTTTCCCTAAGGAAAGAGGAAGTGCTGCCATTTGCGACAACACGGATGGGCCTTGAGACTATCATGTGAAGCAAAAGAAGTCAGACAGAAAAAAGTTAGAACCATATAATCTCACTCATATGTGCGATATAAAACTGAAAGCAACAAATGAACAAATAAGAGAAACAAAACTCATAGACACAGACAGCAGTGTGGTGCTTACCAGAGGGAAGGGAGGAGAGAGGTGGAAAGGGTAAAGGGGTAGATAGTGATGGAAGAAGATTCGATTTTGGGCGGTGGGCACATAGTGCAATACACAGATGATGTATCATAGAATTGTACACTTGAAACCTATATAATTTTATTGACCAATGTCACCCCAATAAATTTAATTTTTTAAAAAATTTTGCCATGGCCCAGGCGGCATGGCTCAGGGGTTGAGCTTCGACCTATAAACCAGGAGGTCACAGTTCAATTCCCAGTCAGGGCTCATGCCAGGGTCACAGGTTCAATGCCCAGTGTGGGGTGTGTAGGAGGCAGCCGATCCATGATTCTCTCTCATCATTACGTTTGTTTCTCTCTCCCTCTCCTTTCTCTCTGAAATAAAAAAATACATTAAAAAAATTTTTTTGCCATGTTTTATAAAACCCTTAGAGAATATTATATGTGATGACTACAGAATATTTATTGTATTGTGCAGACATAACAGCGTTTTTTAAAATAGTGCTTTACTAGTAGACACATGGCAGTTTCCGGTGTTCAGTTGTAAAAGCGACAATATCCATGGTTTTAGGAGACACACCTCTGTGTCTGGGGGAGGTGGAGATGTGTGAGTTTGCCACGGTGCCTGTGCCGCTAATGAGCCTGTCTAGCCCTCTTCTCGGGGCCTCTGGCTTTCTGCACGTGCTCCAAAGGGGACCAGGGTCCAGGTGGAAGGAGCAGGGAGGGCGTACTCAGATCCACCGATTGTGCCAGGGGTCGGTCACCTGTACCTGCGCTGCTCTTCGCGGAGGACAAGCAGGCTGTGTGAATGGGAGGTGAGCTCAGTGGACAGCCCCTCTGCTCCCAGTGTCTCTGTTAGGGCAGAAGACCTAGTCCTTCCTCACTCTCTTCCTCAGAAAGAGGGGCACCTCCTTCTGGGTCCCTGTTTGTCTTTGGTCGCAGGTCGATGGTCTCCTAACACGGGAGCTTCACGTGGAGTGGCCTAATCATAATAGTAATAACAGTGGCCAGTCCTTACGGGGCATCTACTAGGGTGGGTCAAGTGCTTACATGTAGCATCTCATTTAATTTGCAGGCCTCGTGTTCTGAGAGCAAGAAGTGGTGTCCTGGGGGAATAGGTGACGTGCAGACCTCGGTTAGATTCCCAGCTTCACCATTTGCCGGCAGCTCGGTGACTCAGGCAGGTCATCAGGGAGGCATGCGTTCAGCTGCAACTAGCAGAAAACCCAGCCAAGAGTGACTTAAACAAGTAGGTGGTCATCTTTCAGACATAATGAGAATCCCGGAGGGAGCCAGCCCAGGGCTCATACGATGTCATGAGAGCCCAATCTCTTATCTTCCTAGCTGCACTGTCCTTGGCACAGGGCTGCCATCCTCACGGTTCCCAGCGGGTGCTGCATGCAAGGTCTCCTCTCTGAGTGACCCAGGCAGGGAGGGCTAGAGGAGTTCAAGAAGCGGAGTGTGGCGGGGAGTTCAGTCAGGAAAGCAAAGGCTTCTTTGGAAACTCTCAGCTGACGTCTCACTGGCCAGACTGGGTCACATGGCCACCTACCTGTAAGGGACTCTGTGGGAGAAGTTTTGGTTGGGCAGCTGGCCATCCCTAAAGAAATCAGGGTTCTGTTAGACAAGGGAATGCTTGATGGGTAAGCAGCCATCAGTGTCTGTATCAGCAAGCCACTTAATCTCTTTGAAGCTCAATTATTCCCCCTGTAATCATTCCCCCTATTCTAGCCAGGCTCTTTCAGTTCATAGGAGGTGTGCCCCGTTCGCCTCCGGGGATGGGGACTCCTTGTGAAGATCCTCAGGGACACGGGCAGACTCGGGCATGGGTACAGCGACACAGTCTGTTCACCAAGGGCCGTGTCCTTCCCAGCTGGCCTGTTGGCACCTCGTTGTTCAGGATGTGCCAGCAGCTCTGGGACACCCCATCATGCCATCACTTTAGAATGGGGCATTCGTGGCTCCCTCCCCTAGGGAGTCCTCCAGGAGTGGAAGGCTGGTCTCTGCTCACTTCTTTCCCTCACTTCTACTCCTCTCTCTACTGCCTCCCCCCAGCTGTTGTTTGTGCAACCACTGCTGCAGCTCACATCCAGCCCGCTCCCCAAACTGATATAATGCTGCCCTAGCCAGTTTGGCTCAGTGGATAGAGCGTCAGCCTGTTTACTGAAAGATCCCAGGTTTGATTCCAGTCAAGGCCACATGCCCGAGTTGCAGGCTTGATCCCCCGCAGGGGGGCGTGCAGGAGGCAGCTTATTCATGATTCTCTCTCAACATTGATGATTCCATCTCTCTCTCCCTCTCCCTTTCTCTCTGAAATCAATAAAAATATTTCATTTAAAAAAAAAAGATAATGTCCTAGGTTGGTCAGTTACCACACAGCGAGGACCATCACAGCCACAGTCTTACCCCAGGCCATCCAGCGGTCACCGGTCATCCTGGAGTCCCAGGACACATTGTGGCTTCTTTCCTCAGCAGAGACCCATGGCTGTGGCAAGTGCTAATGGACCCCAGTACCTTCCCTCAGAGAGTCTCGGGTGCACAGCACTGCACAAGTTGCCGGGGGGGGGGGGGGGGCC
>PVJC01002644.1:0-77309 GCA_004026665.1 Murina feae
AGCTTGCTGCATACAGAGAGCAGTACCTGAAATATATGCCTTTCACTATATCTCCAAGATATGCAATGATTAATGCAATTCACTAAGGTTGAGTCAACTCAAGAAATTTTAGTTTGTGGTTTTTATATTTTATTCTAAACATACAATAGTTTGCAATCTCTAAGTAGATCTAGGAAATTATCTAATGTACTTTACTGAGCATGGTAATTGTTAAATTTAAGTAAGAGTAGGGAGTTTTCAATATTTATGCAACATACCGAGGTTGATATGGTGCTTGCTACCTGTTGCCAGAGTATTGAATCTAGACAGGCTAATCTGTACTACTAGAATGACACCCTGTGGCTGGACATATCAATAGCAGAATGCTCACTTGTCATTCTTTTCTTTCTCTTTTTGGACAAAAAAATCCAACATAAAATGCAATTTATGTAGAACTTACAGTCAAAATCAATGTATATTTGGAAATGGATTGAAGAGTTAGTAAGAATAAAGAAAAGAGTTCAGTATTTATATCTCAGTCTTTGTATATCATGACACATACAACAATTCGGTGCACAAGCAGGTAGAGATAGTTCCTTTACAAGTACTTTGAGTTTACAACTCAAATGGATGCTCATCTCTAATTCTCACTGGAGCTCAGCACAGCTTTGAGTCCTCTCTGGTGGTCATGTTAGTATCTCAATGTTGCAGTTATAGAAACTGAACATGAAAAATGTAGTAAGGTGGTACATACTGAAACAGGAAAAATAGAGCCAGCCATTTTCAATGATTTGACAAACTCAGGATTTCAACCTTGAGAGGTAAAACTGAAGATCAGAGTTTTCAAGTCCTCTGGCTAGTCAAGGGATGGCATTGAGCTGCATTGAGTTAAAACATGTATATTTCTTTTTTTCCTCAGGGTACCCTTCTGTAATGAAATCAATGAATAATTACAAATTCAGGCTTGGAAGATTTGGTCATTTGAAATGTATTTTCTGTATAAAGCAGAACAAAAACATTTTTGTTGCCACAGATAAGATATTAAATGCGTAGCATTTAATATCCTATTGCCCTTCCTATTTTTCTATAGAAATCTTCTGACCTACAAGACTAGTCAACACCTGCCTCCCCTGTTCCTTCATTCAATGTAAATTCTTGTGCACCTCTGGCTTTCTAAACATTTATTGAATTACTCTCTGTGAAACTTATTTGTCAGCGAATCATTGTGATGCCAAGCAATATCACATTTTCTTTAATCCACTTAAATATTTCCTGTCATTTAAATTTCTGCCTGTCATCTTCCAGTGGAACACCTTGAGAATAAGAACCATATTACTGGCTTCTCCTGGTCCATACAGGGCTCAAAACAACAGTCTGTGCAGAGTAGATGCTTTGTTAACTTTATCCCAAACTATCCTGAAAGAAAGAGTTGACATAATTGCAGTTCAGCTGTTTCCATATGCTCTTCTATTTAACATTGATATGTTTAAAATACAAATTGTTTTAATTAGGAATACATACATTTTTTACAGCTTAACTGTACACTTACACTTCAATAGTATAGCAAAGCAGGGCAAAAAGTGTGTGTTTGTATCCTATTACAAATGTAGTCAATGTGTTTTACCCTCATTGTATGAATGTTATAGAAAGAATATACGTACATGGAGTTCAATGCGTGTTAATGTATCAAAAGAGAAAGGAGAAAATGCCCTATGTTGAAAATCATTCTTTATTGTCTCATGTTTTCTATCACTGCATTTTAAAGATTTTGGATATGCATTCATACCGCATGAATCCCAAGCTCTTACCTTAGGTCAGGGTGAACTAGCTTCTTAGAGAAGTGAGTCTGTATGACTTCCTCTGCCCTGCTGATCTTGAATCTGCTGCTGCCTGGGCCGTGGTGTGGATGAGGGGGGCATGAGAGTGACACAGTTGGGAGCAACAGGGGAGGTCAAAGGGGTGAAGGAGTGGTATACCTCTGAAAGAAACTACAAGTCAGCTCTGTCTTAATCATCCTGAGTTCCTTGTCCACTCAAAGCCAGAACCTCACCCTTTTGTTCTCTAAAGCAAAAATGTGTAATCCACCACCGGGTGTGTTATCCAGGTATTAGAGACCTTGGAAAAGTTATTCATGTGTTTGCTTTAAAATTAACATATTTCTTTCTAATCACATCAAATGCAGACCAAGTGCCAGTCTAAGGGCTTTTATGATCAGACTGCTTTCATAATTGGTTAACTGTTTAATTTTTACAACTGCTATACCTTTTTCTCAGTACTGATGAGACTTTTGAAAAAAATGAAACAAACTACCAACAACAATAAACATCATTAAAAAGAAAACATAATAGAGCATGTAAATTATATGGCTAACCCAATTAGCTCTCGTATTTTCATTGTGCAAAATATAAAAGTGAAAAATGTAGTAAGATGCTACATCCTAAAACAGGAAAAACAGAGGCAGCCATTTTCAGTGATTTGAAAAAGTCAGGGTTTCAACCTTCCCATCCAGTTCTTCACTGTCAACTAAATTTTCCACAGATAATCTAGCATCCAAGGTAGTTGCACAATCAATTTGAAGAGGTTTTCAAAATAAAAAGCCTAGCAACAGAAAGCATGACCGCCTGAAGTCTTAAGTTTAAAACTGAAGGCTGCCAAGAGATGAGAAAGCTGTGAGGCTGGGGATATGCACGTGGCTAATCCTGGAGAGAGAGAGGAGCCGGACCAAAGATAGCACCATTAGGCAGAAGAGAGCAGTTTAATCTTGATCATGAGAGCTGCTGACGAGCTATGGAGCTTGATTAGCTTTGGAATTCCACTTTGGAATGGCTACAGTTCAAATCTCCAGCTACTCCAGGTTCATACTAATTATATGAATCCCCATTGTGATCCGATTGCTGTACTGAAAGCCACATACCTGGTGGTAAAATAAGGTATAAAATATGTTCCCTACCATGAGGGAAATAATCTCATCAGCCAAAAGATAATTCACTTTGGCCTCATTCAATCTAATACATGATGACATCCAGGCTCAGCTGCCAACTACTTATATTAGTTATTGAGACTTGATTGGGGTTAACTGCTTTTGCTTTAGGTTTCAGAAGTCTCTAATTTCAGCTGTCTCTATGATTCAGCGCTCTAAATACTTATTAGAAATGGCAGGATGTGCTACATATGACCAGAGAAGGATCCAAGGCATTTTATTAGATAGGATTATTCATTCCTGTATATCAACATATAGAATTCCCTTACATTTATATTTGAAATTTTTCTTCTTATTGGTTTATAATGTATATCTGTGACTATGTTAAGACAATAGGGCTTCTTTTTTTGTATATTTGAAACTATAAAATTACTAGTTGTAGAATGTAACCTAATGGTTTCCACTACATTTTGATGGGTAGCCCAGATGGGATGACATTATTATTTAAAAAAAACTCTATTACAATAACAGCTTATTATAGTTCTCAAATACCATTATACAATAAATATCTTAAATATTCATAAATATAGTACAGATTAGTACACTTATGTTTCACCATCATAACATATAAAATTTTTGTCTTGAAACAAATAGATATTTATAGTTTATAATTAATTGAATTGAGTCAAGTACAGAGAAAAACAAACATAAATAAAGGGAAAAGTAATAAGCTACTTAATGAAATTCACCTTAAAGACTTCAAGTATAGGTTTCACAACTAAAATAAAAGTTTTAACATAAATCATGAATTAAATATTTTCCACAACCCGTAGACTTGTCTTTTAAAAGTTTTTCAGTAATCTTAAAATGATGATAAAACATACTTGGCTTCAATACAACGAAGCAAATAAAACAAACTCATAGGCCATAAAGATAGACTAATCATACTATCTTAAACATCAAGTACTTTTTATGTTACATTTCTAAAAGTTGACTAAATAACATAATTTTCTTCCTTTGAAAATAATGTGACTTCATTTAAAAACACATGGGGGAAACAATTATTTTCCCAAGATACTGAATTCCTTTTAATTGATTTATATTTCTTTTCTCTACTGTTAACTGGGCATGCTTTGTAACATATTTGTTTTATAGATGGGTTAAAGATGGGCCCTTATATATTGTCATATGCTGTTTACTTCTTCATAGCAACTGGGACCCATTAGCTCAAAAACTCTCTGGTGCCAAACTCAAATTTTTACTTGTTCAATTATCTTAAATATAATCCAGATAGCATCATGCACCACTTACCCACAGGGCTACATTCTGAGAAATGTGTTATTAGTTGATTTCAGTATTGTATGAACATCAAGTGCACTTACACAAACCTAGATGGCATAGCCTACCACACACCCAAGCTGTATGGTATGCCTCCATTGCATACGCAATTCATTGTGAGGTGCATGGATGTAGAGAGAATTTTAGCCATTTAGATAGAACCTGTCTGCTCTACACGATGAAACTACATCTAACCTCTGCTAGCCGTAGATAAAATAGACCTGAGATATACCAGAACCCAAATCTCTGTTGCTTTTTGGAAAAAGCCCCATTTTGCTATTGGGTGATATCTAAACACATGAGTTCTCTTTTTTTAATTCCCTCCTCCAGGAGTCTTTTATCCTCTCCTCCTTCTGAGTAGTACCTCCAAAAGTCACATGCTGTGAGGGATATCCCCAGCATGCAGACCTTCAAAGTATGGCCCAGATGAAGCTTTCTGTGTCCCTAGTACCACTGTGTGGTCATATCTGTTTCCTTGATCATCTGAGAAACCTCTAGGACTCACTATAAATACTTTCAGATAAGAAAGAGTTACACAATTAAATTTACTAAATATAAATTAAAAACCTCAGGCCCTATATGATCTGTTTACACTTCAATCTTTTGTTTGCCCTTCTGGCATGATCTTGCAGAGATAAGTAGCCAGATAGACCCCAGTAATCTGTAAGAATACACTAGCATATCTCTTTCCTCCATGGATTCTGCTTGTGTGTGTGTGTGTGTGTGTGTGTGTGTGTGTGTGTGTGTGTTCCTCATTAGCCTTCCCCTCATATTTTTTAAAGTAAAGGTAGGCTGACTGGTGTTGCTCACCAAGAGGTCATAGTTCAATTTCCAGCATGGGGATGGGCAAGAGCCAGATGATCAATGATTCTCATCACTGATGTTTCTATCTCACTCTCCCTCTCCCTCTCTGAAATCAATCAATATACATCTATATTAAAAGGTGAAAGACAAACATTTATTTTTCACTGTATAATTCTTCCCCATTGGCTTGTGGTCATTTTGCAGAAAATTGTATATACATACTAGAGGCCTGGTGCATGAAATTTATGCACAGAGGGGGGGTTTCCCTCAGCCTAGCCTGCACCCATTCCAATTGGGGACCCCTTGGGGGAGATCCAACCGCTGGTTTAGGCCCGATCCCACAGGGGTTTAGACACCTCTCGCACAATCTGGGACCGCTGGCTCCTTACCACTCACCTGCCTACCTGCCTGATTGCCCTTAACTGCCCCTGCCTGCCTGATGTCCCCTAACTTCTCTTCCCTGCTGGCCTGATTGCCCCTAACTGTCTCTGCCTGCCTGATAGCCCCTAACTGCCCTCCCTTGCCAGTCAGATCTTGTCCCCAACTTCCCTTTTTTGCCTGCCTGATCTGACCCCAACTGCCCTCCTTTGGCCGGCCAATTTGGTTCTGATTGGTCAGTTTCTATGCCAGTCAGTGTCAAAGCTCCTCCTCCTAGGCAGACATTGGCTCCTTACATTCACCCAGGTTTGGTTCTGATTGGTTAGTTACTATGTCAATCAGTATTTCTGGACCTATCAACGGGGTCTGATCAGAAGGATGGGGCTGATTAGCAGCCCTGGTGGAGGCCTGGAGAGAAATGGAGGCATGGCTGTTGGCCAGGCTGGGAGAGAAAGAGAGGCAAGTTCTGATCAATGGCTGCCACAGAGGCTATGGATCAGACCCTGCCTCTCTCTCTGCAGGTGTCTCTCCAGGCCTGATCCACAGTGTCAGTGCTGGGTCAGGAACCCCCAGCGGCCCCAGTCAGTGCTGAGTCACCATGGCAACTCAGCACTGACTTCCAGTCTGGTTGAGCTTTCAGTCATAATTGGTCAGGGGATCTACTTTACTTAGAAGATAGTTCTCCAGACTTAGTACTGGGGTGAAGGCCAATAGAGCAGGTGCCATTTTGAATCAGTACTAATCTATTCTGTCATTTGGCCCTCTGAGACCAGGCTGGAATGCTTGCTTCCTGGCCCTGCCCAGAGGCTCTCTGCAGCTGGGGTGGAACACTCGCTTTGTCAGTGTGGTGACAAAGCAAGCATTCTGCCAGGCAGCTCACACTGCTCGCTCTCAGAGGCCACCCCCCTGGGATGGGGAACTCCAGCAGGGCTGAGAGGACTGGAGCCACCATCTTTGTGGCAGAGTGATAGTCAATTTGCATATTTCCTCTTTATTAGATAGGATATGGCAGGCTAAAGTAAAAAAATTCAAGAAAATTACTTTGTATTTCTTTCTTTAGTCAAAGGCATTTTATATAGAATTTTAATTTTTTCCAAAAGCAAAGTTTAGAAATATTTGTTGTGATTAAAAACCATATAAAATGCAGCATCTTCGCCTCTTTGAAGATTATAATACAACAGTGTTAACTATATGCACATTGTTGTGTAGCATATCTCTAGAACTTTTTCATCTTGAAAAACTGAAACTCTACACCCACTAAACAACAACTCCTCTTTTCCTTCCTCCCCCTGTCCTGGCAACCAGCATTTTACCTTCTGTTTCTAAGGGTTTGATTACTTTAGAGAGTTCACATGCTAGTAAGTGAAATAATGCAGTATTTGTCTTTTGTGACTGGTTTGCGTAGCATAACAAGGTTTATCAAGATTGTAGCACATCTTAGAATTTCCATCTTTAAAAAAAGTAAATAAATTTCTTTACATATATATTACACATGCATCCATTAATGGACATGTAGGATGTTTCCACCACTAGACTTTTGTGAATAATGCTGCAATGAATATATGAATGCAAATATGACTTCAAGATGCCAATTTCAATTATTTTGATAAATACCCATAAGTTGAATTATTGAGTCATGTGGTAGTTCTAGTTTTAATTTGAGGAACCCTCCTTACTGTTTTACAAAACAAGCCTTTACCATTTTACATTTCAACCAATAGTTCCAATTTCTACATCCTTGTCAATTTTTTTCTCAATAGTGACTATCTTGATGGGTATGAAGTTATGCTCATTGTGCTTTTGATTTGCCTTTTCTTGTGATTGGTGATGTTGAGGATCTTTACATATGCTTATTATCCATTTGTATATTTTTGGAGAAATTATGTCTATTCAAATCTTTGCCCATTTTTAAATTGGATTATCATTGTTTTTAAATTGAGTTTCTATGGAATTATAGTTCTGTATACATTCTGAACATTAATCTCTTACCAGATGTATGTCTGACAAATATTTTCTCCCATTCTGTAGCATAAGTTTACACTCTGTTGAAAGTTTCTTTCATTGAGAAAAAGATTTTTATTTTTATTGACCATATACATGAGGATTTATTTATGGACTTTTTGTTTGTTATTATTGGTCTATATATTTGGCTTTCTGACAGTACAATGCTGTTATGATTACTGTATCTTTGCAATATATTTTGAAATCAGGGAGTGTGAAGCCTCCAATATTGTTTTTCTTTTTCATAATTGTTTTGGCATTTGGAGTCCTTTGAGATTTATATGAATTTTAGGATTTTTAAAAATTTGTGCCAGTGATGACACTGGGATTTTAGAGGGCTTCCATTACATCTGTAGATTGCTTTGAGTAGTATGGGCATTTAACAATATTAAATCTTCTGATCTATAAACAAAGAATATATTTCTATTTATTTGTCTTTTTAAATTGCTTTCAGAAAGTTTCCTATTTTTTAGTGTACAAGTTTTTCACCTTCTTGCTTAAGTTTACTTCTAAGTATTTTATACTTTTTTGATACTATCATAACTTCAATTATCTTTTTTAAATTTCCTTTTCAGGTTGTTTATTATTAGTGTGTAGAAATGCACTTAATCATTTTTGTGCATTTGTTGTATCCTGCAACTTTGCTGAATTTATTTATTAGGTTTAAGTTTTTTATTGTTGTTGTGTATGTGTGTGTATGTAATCTTTAGGATTTTGTGCATATAAATTCATATGATCTGTAAAGAGATATAACTTTATCTTTCCCTCTCCAATGTGGATGTCTTCTATATTTTTTCTAGTGTGTTTGCTCAGGTTAGGATTTTTAGTATGAATTTAGAACTTTTAAGAGCATGTGATACTGTTTAGTTATTGTTGTTGTTATAGAATGGTGACACTACTGTCACCATTGGCAGATGTGAGCTTTGAGCTACTTTTTCTCTTTGAGGTATTCATAATCAGTGATCAATGATAAACTAACTTGGTCCTTTTGGGGCTAATTATAGTAATATTAATTTACTATTGCTGTTTTTACACATTGCAGCATCTTATGTAATTTCACTTTATTCAGTGATATAACTTTTCAAAACTGAGGTATACTGTTTCCTGTGTGCTTTATAACTAACTGAAAGTAATTGTCCCAAAGCAATAAATGAGACTTCTGTTCTTGTTAAAAATGGACAATAAAATATAAAATATAAACCTTACTTAGCTTAAAATAAAATGTAAAATATAAGCCTTACTTATCTGCAAAAATTAAAACAAAAAACTGTGAGATTCATTGCACTAAATCCCTGAGAAATGTTAATAAGCTTTGTAGTTCTGAAAATATTTTTGAGTCATATTTCAGTTTCACTATAAGTTTAAAGTCCTTGAATATTTCCACAGCTCTCATGTGAAATACGCATATATCATACAGTGATTAATCTTAGAATGACTTTGCTGAATGCAAGAGTGACCTTATTAGATTATCCAATCAAAGAGAAATATAGTTCTTATTACTGGAAAAATTTCCATATTTTCATCATAGTTCATCAGATCTAAGTTACATATGATGAAATTTCTTACAGGTTTGGATGTGTCTCTCTCTCTTTCTTTCTCTCTTTTATATATATAGGTCTGTCTACATTTGAGAAGATTTAAAAATGGCTGATATGTACATAATTTCATAAACTAAATCAACTTACTTTTTAAAAATTAAATACATTCCTTATAGTGCCTACCTCTTACTGTAGATAATCCACAAATAATGAGGTGTTGTTTGACCAAAAATATAGAACTTCATGCTTAGTGATTGTTCTTGCTTAGCTTAGTCTTTCATCCCATGAATTTTGTAAATTTTGTAATTAATCACCATTTTATTACTAATGTGTTCAAGCTCCTTAATCTCGTTACTCATTATCATTTCTGTAGACAAGTTGGTTTCTACTTCAGATCAGCATAGATGCTCTGTAGTTTTCAGTTGCTTAACCCTCCCATCATCTCTAAGAAACCTCCTCTGAACTCACTTTCGCCTAGTCCCCATATTGGGTTAAGTGCTTATGTACATCTATTTCCTAAAGTGCATTATAATGATCAATTTGTGTGTCTTTCTTCCATATTCACTGTGAGGGAGTTGAGGAGCATGAATCTTGTCTTATTCTTATATTGGTATTCTCAGCACTTTGAATAGACCCAGATATATAACATTAATAATAACTTGTAATCATACAGTATTAACTTTAGAAATGTCCCCATTCTAATCACTTTATATAAGGATATGGTCAATTCTCACAAAATCGCTATGAGCTAGATGCTATTACTCAACAATTTTACAGATGACCCAGAAAGCCTGAATAACCTTCTCAGGGTCACACAACTTGTAGTCAGAAGAACTAGGATTAAACCCTGATGATCAGGAACTGGAGCTTCTGCTCCAAATCTCCACATTGTGTTATATCAGTGTAGATGCATGACCCTGCTACTTGATGGGATACTGTCAATGTTATTAGATCTGAGTATTACACCCTGTGGTAATCATGATTTTTAGTGCTATTGTAATGTAGATGAAATATTTTTGTGGAGGTATGAAAACCAACAATACTTAAAAATATTGCTATTATGAGAAACTGTTAAATTTAACAGAAGTAACACAAGTAAATTTAACACAAATGAATCTTATTTTATGCTGATGGCTTCTAAATCAGTAAATTATAATGGCATAAGTGTGATAATATATGCAAAATAAATAAAAATAAGTCCTATAGAATGAGCTGATGTACAGGGATATGAACCTCATAACACTAAAACTTCTCCAAAGGCTGGATACCTGTTAGTTTGAGATACTGTTATATTTTTATTTAGAATATTAAGTTTAATAATGATAGAAAATAGAATTTACTGAGTGTTTACCAAGGTCTATATTTGTCCTAAGAAATTTATACATATTACATTATTTAATTCTCACTATTGATCTGTGGTTTCATAAATATAATTTTTCCTATTTTACATTTAAGATACCTGGGTCTAAACAAAGTTTAAATAACTTTTCCTACATCACAGAACTAATAGCAAAACTGTTAAAAGAATAAATGCAATGGATAGCTGACAATCAAAAAAGCTTCTATAATATTTACCAATTTTTAGATTCTACCATGTATTGGTAACTATCATATTTGTAACAGTATATGATCTTTTTGTTGATGTTGTTGTTGTTAATTCTCACCCAATGATATTTTCTGTATGGACTTTTAGAGAGAATGGAGGGAAGGAGGGGGAAGAGAGAAAGACATTGATCAGTTGCATCCTGAGCAGGGATTGAACCTGCTACCCTTCAGTCTGTGGGCCAACACTCTAACCTGACACACTGGCTAGGGCAGTACATGATCTTTTCAATAGCTTTTCTAGATTTAGAAAATTTACACTTTATGTGACTGAAGATTCCTCAAAGTTGAACACACAACTCAATTTTTCATGTGTTATTTAAGTTATATATACTCCACCAATTTTGTCTCCATAAGATTTGAATTCTGAAATGAACAATGCCAGGAAGTGGCTTTGATGGCACTTCTTTATTGTTGGTATTTGGGTAACAGATCTGGCAGTTGTAATTAAGTCAAGGTCTTGGCATGGAGCAATCGGTGGCATCCATCAGTCTTATCAGATCACTCCTAGACATGGTTTGGGTGTTGTTCCTGAAAGCTAAACCTTAAGTCCTTCTCAGCAAATTTTCCCAACATTCTGGGCGTTACCTAATAGGCTTTGAAAAGCTTTGTTTTGCTTAAAGCAACCAGAGGGCTTCTGTTGTTTCCAGCTGAGAATATGTCCAATGCACATAGCTGAGAAACTAGACTCAGTACCTCTGAGCTACAGAGGTACTGTTAGCATTTTTGAATGCTGGAGGTTTTGTTTTGTGTTTTAAATGGATAGAGGGGTCCTAACTGGTTTGGCTCAGTGGAGAGAGCATCGGCCTGCGTACTCAAGGGTCCCAGGTTCGATTCCAGTCAAAGGCATGTACCTCGGTTGCGGGCACATCCCCAGTAGGAGGTGTGCAGAAGGCGGCTGATCAATGTTTCTCTCTCATTGATGTTTCTAACTCTCTATCCCTCTCCCTTCCTCACTGTAAAAAATCAATAAAATATATTTAAAAAATAAATGGATAGAGGGGCCAGATGTTTCTTAACTTTTTACATTAAACTCACATTTGTTTAAATTGTTGTTGACAAATGGCCTTTCATTTTATTGATGATTTTAGTTTTAATTTGAAATAAAATTCTTCATTTTGTAGATGTAGATGCACATGCCTAATGCAGGGCTAAAGCAGAGTCTGATGGTGCTAGCTTCTTGTTCTAAGTACATACTTATCTTTATACTTGTTGTCACCAAAATAACTATTTCTCCTAGTGTCATGGAGAATAATTACCATCACTGACTGAGACACTCTAAGAGAAAGGCTTTTACAATGCCACTTCAATTGCAGAGTGAAAAGCTCTTGAAAATAAATGTACTGGCGACAGAACCTCGTAGCAAATGATTTCTCCTAATACCAATAGAGCCACTAGATTGAGCTCTCCATTATAGAAGAAAAACACAATAAAATACCACACACTGCCCGCCCGGCATGGCTCAGTGGTTGAGTGTCAACCTATGAACCAGCAGGTCACAGTTTAATTCCCAATCAGGGCACATGCCCAGATTGTGGGTTTAATCCCCTGTAGGGGGCGTGCAGGAGGCAGCTGATCAATGATTCTCTCTCATCACTGATGTTTCTATCTCTCCTTCTCTCTCTCCCTTCCTCTCTGAAATTAATAAAAATATATTTAAAAAAAATACCAAATACCAAAATTCAATTTAAGTGTTAGGAACTATTGCCAAAGATAGGTTTGCAGTCTATTCCTGGATTAAAAAAAACAAAGCTTACTGTAAAATACTAAGATACTACTACCACTAAACTTATCCATCAAATTATTTCTCAAATTTTGGGGAAGAAACTTTTATAATGACAATGGGCTATATAATTCTTCAGTTGGTTTTATGAAAACTTAAAAGCCTTGGCCCATTTGGCTCACTCAATGGAGCATCATCTCACACAGCAAAAGGTTGCTGGTTTGATTCCCAGTCAGAGTATGCTGGAAACTGATTATTTTCACCAACCTTGGTTGCTCTGAAAGGTCAGAGCTGTGCACCCATTAAGTTGAAACATTGTTAGTTAAAGCAAACTCTTACTTGTTACTTACATGTAAATTCTTGCTGCCTGAATTTCCTGCCTAAGCATATGGTTGTTTTCTCAGAGACTCAATAAAAGGCTGGTGAGACCCAGGCATCAGTGGGCAATCTACCCTGGTAGAGGAAGGCTCCACGCCTGGTCCCCCAGTTTCCAAATTGATTCTCTTCTAGTCTCTCTATCTTCATTTTGTGTGAGGCCTCCTTCAGAACTCGAACCCTGAACAGGAACCCTGAACCACGCTGGACGTGTAAGGGGCTCCAATAAGAGTACATATGCACGTTGTTGGTTTCATCAATATGTACTAGGTATGTAGCAGAGGTAGCTAAACAATCTCTCTCTCTCTCTCTCTCTCTCTCTCTCTCTCTCTCTCTCTCTCTTCCTCTGTAGCTAAAATCAATAAAGAAATTTTTCAGTGGGAGTTAGGACAAAACAGAAAAGCATAAAAAGTAAATTAGTTATCCTAATTTTTATTTACTTTTGAAAAGCATATAGCTTTAATTGTAAAAAGCATACCTAATAAATTTGATATTTACCACATTTTGGTGTTACATTTGACAGCATTGGAAATAACCAGTAGTTCGTTTTTAGTGTGTCTGTTGAAATGTCAAAAATAAAATAAATTTATCTTTAAAAAAATTATTTTGTAAAAATTATATCTACAAATGACTTTATAAGTAAAAATGAAAATAAGCCTGTGAGATGACGAGGGTATCACCTTTATGGTTTAAACATCATAAGTAAAATGAAATACTATCCAATTTATTTCTTATCTATTAAAAGAGTATATAATGATGTACATTAAGAATTTATCATCACATAAATGAATGATAATACTGGAACATGCATTTCAATATTATTTGTTTTGGAAAAGTCTGATTTTTTTATTTTTAAATTTTTATTTAAATTTTGTTTTATTGCTTAAAGTATTACAAAGAGTGTTAAATAAGTCTCCATTTTTTCCCTTGACCTTCCCTCCTCCTCCCTACCCCCCAGTGTCTGGTGACCATTGATTATGCTTATATGCATGCATACAAGTCCTTCAGTTGAAAAGTCTGATTTTTATTATTTTCTATAAATTACACAGAGAAATTCATTAATCTCATGCATGAAAATGAAACATATGTGCCCATCATGTCATCCCCTCCCTCCCAGTTAAGACAGCCAGTCGCTTCATCTGTCTCTTCAAGTTTAGTAGGAACGTGGCTGCCTCTAAGCCCAGGCTGATGCTTTCTTCTCTGGGATTTCCCTAAACCCACACTTGGATATATAATCCCTCGAAAAATATACCCTCCTCTGATTATTAGAGTGCAATTGTATCCTATTGTGTGAATGCTTTAAGATTTTCTAATTTATTAATATTACAGTGTTGTGTTAGCTACTTATTGCTTCCATGGCAAATTTTTTTCATCAGTCTTTTTGTTTCTATTTTATAAAGGACTAGTCTTTTCTATATCTTGAATTTCACATCTCTACATAACAGCCTAAGAGCTATATTCACCTCTTAAATTGAGAAAATAAATTTTTAAAGAGCTTGCTCTCTGTCTTTTTCTCTCTCTTGACCATAGATATCGTTCTCCTGTGTCAGAGGAACACAAAGTATCTTTTTTACCTATCTGATAATTTTTCTATGCTTTGAGCTCACAGGGAGAAGTGTATGCTTTTCTAATAATGGATGTTCCAATTGATTCTGGCTGACATTCCAAATCTGTTATGCCAATATAAAGGTTTTATTGAAGGAGTTTTAATTTAGCCATATATTCTCTTGACTACTTAATGGTTGCAGGGGCATTCCTCATGAGGAAGATGGAGTCAGCTACATCTGTAGTCAGCAACTTCTCATTTTTGAGAAAAGGAAGAATTGTATGTGTTTCATATGATAACCAAAACACAGTCACAACAGCATTCTCACTTTTTGCCTGGAAGAGGCCTTATTTACAATGATGAGTGGGGAGTCACTATCCCCCTGTATTCTCCCTACCCCCTGAGCCCTCATCCTGTCATGGGAACCCTTTCTGGAAGTGTAGTCAGGATGTGCTTCCACTCCGGTGTTGTCTATGCTGGACCATAAGCCCATAGGCCTCATCCTTGGCTTTAGAATTGCTCAGAACTCTATTGGAGAATCTCTGTTAATTTCAATACTTATGTTTGATTACTCATTGCTAATGTCCAGTGTTACTGCATTATGTGACATGCAGTTTACAAAATGTGATATGATTAATTTGCTTTGAAATGTCCTCATGTATAACTGTTACATTGAACAAAAACATGTCCTATGGTATGTTATCAGGAAATTTAATTCTTATCTCCTACTACCTGTCCAAATCTCTTCTTTACCTTTGAATAAAATATAGAAATTCCATGAATTATCTGGACATTTTCTGTGCTCTTTGGTTCTCCCAAGAATCTCAGTTCAAAAATTAAAGTGTCTAGTGTCATATAATAGTATAAAAAAATCCAAATTCATCTAAATAAAAGTTTTCCTCTAACTTCCCTCGGGAATATAAAGATACATACACAATACTGTCATTTCCTTTGCTTGTCCTGAAACACAAAGACACTGATGGAAACAACTTAATGTGTGGGTATGCCAGTTCAAGGTTGCGGACTTAAATGTCTTGTAATCTAATTCTTTAAATTATTTCCTCTAATTTGGAGATGAGACTTCTTGAGAAAGCCAGGCAATGAGAGTTGTTCTTTGTTTTTCAATATTCATGCTAGTATTCCATTGGATTTATTAGAAAAATTCCATTAATATTATTCTGTACAGTCAGGGACCAATTATTATTTCCAGGATGAGCCCTTCACTTTCTTCTTACACTTTGCCATAATTCATCTTTCTTGATTTCTTCTTTAATTTTTCATCTTTGATATATCTCTTCATGCCCATATTTAGGTCTATTCTCTCTCTACTCCATACTTTCACTTTTTCATTACTACTACTACTACTACTATTACTACTACTACTACTATTAGAATAGAGGAGCCCTAGCTTGTATGGCTGTATGGCTCAGTTGGTTGGGCTTTGTCCCATGTACCAAAAGATTGCTGGTTCAATTCCCGGTCAGGGCACATGCCCACATTGTGGGCTTGATGGATCTCTCTCTCTCTCTCTCTCTCTCTCTCTCTCTCTCTCTCTCTCTCCTCTCTCTCTCAGAAATAAGAACATATTTTTAAATAGAATAGAAAAAAAGGGGGGTAAAAGCACTTTTTTAAAAAAGTATGTATGTTTATTACTCTCTTCTGTTCATAATCCTCCCTGTGAATTCTACCCTTTGGGGTTCATGTACTTAAATAGCATAGACCTTGAAAAGAGGCCAGAAGGAAACATTTGTTAAAGAGGATTCAGGGACCTCACATAAAACTTACACGGCTCCAGGAAGCTTCTCCCAACTCAGAATCGCTTCTTGCTTTATAGGGTGTGATTTTATTTACTTCACTCAAGACTTCAAGATTGTTTTTAATTTGATTTGCCTATTGAGAGCAATGCAATATTTAATCAGCTCCTGTTTCCTGATCTTTTCCTACTTTGTGCCTGAAGCTCCCCAGATGTGTACATGACATGCTCTCACATTCTGTTAGCAACATTGATATATTTTACGCTTGCGAGTTGTCCTTTATGACTGTTCCTCCGTCCAGGAATTGCCGAGTTCTCGATTGTGTTGCAACCTTGGCTACTGTAAATTTACCTTAGTTCAAATCGTGTCCTTTTTTCTTTTTTCTTTTTTAGACAAAGTGCAAGCACCTTGTCTTCAGCATTCAAGGAGGCTGTCACATAACACCCAAGGAAGCTGGAAATTTTATGTGAAACACATGGTGAGCCCCCAACATTCACCAATTAATGACCGGAATGCAAAGCAATTTAAAAGAGGAGAATATGCTCCAATGTCTAAAGGAAAACAAAACAAAATAAAACAGTAAGAATCAAATTGTGTGGCTTGAAGTCAAGAGGATACTGTCTCAAATTTTAAACAAATGGTTTGTAAAGAATAATTCCACTCCCCATAAAAGTAAGAGCCTCTGAAAGCTGAGACCAAGAGATTTGGAAGTGGACCTGTGGACCACAGAGAAAACGTTTATGCAACTGAGACATATAAGTACATATACTATGTATAAGAAAAGAGAAATTTCACACACCTTCCTCGCCATAACAATAAATCAAGAGAGATTATTTGAGCAAAGGTAAATTTGGGGACACATTCATATTTTTGGAAATATTCTGGAAGCCTAATATGTTGGGACGGAAAGAATATAGAGGTCACTTGGTCAAAAATTCATTACTAGAAATATATTTGTCTTGGAATACCTCATAATTTTACTTGCATTGTTCTTAAGTTTTATTACTTGTTCCTGGAATAAACTTTTTACATACATTCTTTCTGTTCTAGAATATTGTAACTGTGCTTACAAAAACAGGGTCCTAGAGAAAACAAGAATTATTTTTCTGAAAATCTGCCTTCGTCCAAAACTTCTCCATGTAAAATTTTGCCCTAATGAGGAAATTTTAAAAATTGAGGAAATATCTAATTATCCCTTTAAATAAAGTTGTAACCTCGATATCTGTTTTTCTGGCAATGTTGCTATGAATAATTTTAATTTTTTTCTAAAGTATAATATACCTCGAAGTATAATATACCTATAAATTTGGAAAAGACAAAAGCTTATAAGGAGAAGTAAACAAATATATATGTGACATCCAACAATACATTTTTATGTAGTTTCTCCAGCTTATGTTTATTGGAATAAGATTTTTTATATATAAACATATTTTATCATTTGAGTTTTTAAAATTAATTATAGTCAACAAACATAACATTATATCTGTCACAGGCATACAGTAGTGATTAGACATTTACACAATTTAAAAAATGAAATGATTACCCTAAATCTAGTCCTCATCTGACACCACACATAGTAACTCCAATATTATTGACTATATTTGACTTAATATTATTTTAAGACATTTTTCTATGCCCATAAATGTTGTTTATTTCAACAGCTGCATAAAATTTTATTGTGTGAATATATCACTGTGTGTGTTTGTGAGTTTCTATGTGCGTGTGACCACAACCACAATTTATTATAATTTATTATTATAATTTTGTTTTAAATTATATACGTAATTGGTTTTTAACATTTTTACATAAAAGCCATTTTCTAAATTTTAAATAATTATTTCCTTATGAGAGATTTCTAAAAGTGCTCAAAACATTAGCATTTTTAAGTTCAGTTTGTTTTCTGTAAGCGTTTCAACAATTTATGCTCTATGGTGGTGTATGATTCTGCCTGCCTCATTTCAATTTTGCCAACGAGTGTTATAAACCATCTTATCTTATTTGATAATATCAAGCTAAAAAAGTCACTGATTAGTTTTAAAAGCCAGTTAAGGTGGGAAGCATAAAAACATGTATCTCCATGTTTTACCGATTTTATATAAACTTGAAATGTTTACATGTACATTAACTTGCTTCACTTTTTATTTAGAGCCAAAGGTATTTACTTACTATTCTGTAATCTTTTTAGCATAAACCATATCTGCTTTGCATCAGTATGGTTTTGAGATATTTGTTTTTTATTTTTTAGAATGAAAGAAGAAAGGACACTTATAAATAGGAATGCAGTAATCTCCTGATCTTTAAAGAAAACAAAAATTTACCCTCTGTTTTATGTTGTTTCATCCAAATCTAATTTGACATAGGTTATTTTATGCAGTTTACCTTTAGTCTTTTCAAAGCAGAAGGGTAATGATAGATCTCTGGTCTTCATAATATTTTTATTTGGTGCTGAAGGTTCCCAAATCCCACTATTTTTAGAGTAGAAATGTATATGATGAATTACTGTTGAAGGATGAGAGGCTAGAAATGATACGCAGTAGACCTCAAGTCTTTACATTACTGTACACAGAACAGAGTTTTAACTTGGGCAGATGTCATTTTAGCAGCTTTGAGTTTGTGCATACTGCAAAAGGTTTTCTCTAACTTTTTATCACTTATAAAGACATAAAATCTAACAATATATGAATACCATTATTAGCTTTAAAATACTGTCTGATACAAAATGCTATGCATAATAATATACATTAAAAGATTCTCTTTCACCTGTATTTCATTAGAAAATCTGATAAGAAATCAGCAATTCATTGCATTTGTAAATAATCAGCTTGCTATTCTCTTCACATAAAATATTTAAGAGGATCATTTTAATTAAATATTAACAGATTAATATAACAAAAAAGCATATACTATTCACAGAAATATTTCTGAAATTACTTAGAGTTAATTACTGCCAGAAGAAATAAGAAATTCAATATCAAGTATTTTCCTACCATGTGAAATTTTAGCTTTTAAGAGTAGTTAAAATCTTCTCTGCTGTTCTATGAGTTCTCTTTTTTTCCTTTTTGCTCAATTCCTCCATGGCCCCCTACCTACCCCTCCCCGCGACTGACCCAGAGCTATCTGCCTGCTCTCTACCTATGATTCTGTCTCTATTGGGCTTGGTAGTTCAGTTTGTTCATTAAATTCCACATATGAGTGAAATCATATAGTACCTGTCTTTCTCTGAATAGCTTATTTCATTTAGTATAATGTTCTCCAGGCCCATCCATATTGTTACAAAGGGTACAATTTTCTTCCTTTTAGTGGCAGAGTAATATTCTAATGTGTAAATGTATCATGGGGGTGGAGGAGGATGGGTGGAGGTGGGGAGGTCATAGAGGGGATAAAAGGTGATGGAAAAAATAAAATAAAAATTTTAAAAATATTCTGTGCCTTACTGCTTAAGACTGAATCATTCTATTTGTTAAAAATTCAAATCACATATGTCTGAGATTTTGTTGCCTTTCTATTCCTCTAGTATTTTTATGGTTTTCCATTTTACATTTAAGTCCTTTATCCATTTTGAGTTAATTTTTGTGTATGGTGTTAGTTGGTGGTCTAGTTTCATTTTTTTTTTTTTTTGCATATATCTGTCCAATTTTCCCAGCACCATTTATTGAAGAGACTGTCTTAATTCCATTGTATGTTCTTGTCTCCTTTGTCAAATATTAATTGAGCATATTGGTTCGGGTCGATTTCTGGGTTCTCTATTCTATTCCATTGATCTATATGTCTATTCTTATGCCAGTACCAGGCAGTTCTGAGAACAGTGGCTTTATAATACAGTTTGATATCTGGTATTGAGATCCCTCCTACTTTGTTCTTCTTTCTCCGGATCGCTGCAGCTATTTGGGGTATTTTTTATTCCAGATGAATTTCTGGAGATTTCGTTCTAGGTCTGTAAAATATGCCATTGGTTTTTTAATGGGGATTGTGTTGAATTTATAAATTGCTTTAGGTAGTATTGACATTTTAATGATATTGATTCTACCAATCCATGAACATGGTATGTTCTTCCATCTGTTTATGTCTTCCTCTATTTCTTTTTTCAACGTCTTGTAGTTTTCTGAGTAGAGGTCTTTTACCTCTTTAGTTAAGTTTATTCCTAGGTATCTTAGTTTTTTTGGTGTGATGATAAATGGGATTGTTTTTTTAGTCTCTCTTTCATTACTTTCACTATTGGTGTATAAAAATGCCATAGATTTCTTGGTGTTGATTTTGTATCCTGCTACATTGCCGAATTCATTTATTAAGTCTAATAATTTTTTGATGAAGTCTTTAGGGTTTTTTATGTACAATATCATGTCATCTGTGAACAAGGACAGTTTTACTTCTTCTTTTCCAATTTGGATGCCTTTTATATCTTCTTCTTGTCTAATCACAATGGCTAATACTTCCCGTACTATGTCGAACAGGAGTGGTGAGAGTGGGCAACCCTGTCTTGTTCCTGTTCTAAGGTGAAATGGTTTTAATTTTTGCCCATTGAGTATGATGTTGGCTGTGTGTCTGTCATAAATAGCTTTTATTATGTTGAGGTAAGATCTTTCTATTCCTACCTTGCTGAAGGTTTTTATCAAAAATGGTGCTGGATTTTGTCAAATGCTTTTTCTGCATCAATTGATATGATTAAGTGGTTTTTATCTCTTAATTTGTTTATGTGATGTATCACATTTATTGATTTGCGAATATTGTACCATCCTTGCATCCCTGGGATAAATCCTACTTGGTCATGGTGTATAATCTTTCTGACGTACTGTTGGATCTGATTTGCTAGGATTTTGTTGAGGATTTTGACATCTATGTTCATGAGGGATATTGGCCTGTAATTCTCTTTCATTGTGTTGTCTTTGTCTGGTTTTGGTATTAGGGTAATGCTGGCTTCATAGAATGAGTTTAGAAGTGTTCCTTCCTCTTGAATTTTTTGGAATAGTCTGAGGAGGATAGGTTTTAGATCTTCCTTAAATGTTTGGTAAAACTCCCCTGTGAAGCCAACTGGCCCTGGGCTTTTGTTTGCTGGGAGCTTTTTTATTACTGCTTCAATTTCTTCCATAGTGATTGGCCTATTGAGATTTTTAGATTCTTCCTGATTGAGTTTTGGAATGTTGTATTTTTCTAGGAATATGTCCATTTCCTCCAGGTTGTCCAGTTTGTTGG
Source organism: Murina feae (assembly GCA_004026665.1). Classification (NCBI taxonomy): domain Eukaryota; kingdom Metazoa; phylum Chordata; class Mammalia; order Chiroptera; family Vespertilionidae; genus Murina; species Murina feae. Next base: position 21,149 of record PVJC01002644.1, read on the forward strand.
AATAGAGTTGTTCATAGTATTCTTTAATAATCTTCTGTATTTCTGTAGGGTCTGTTGTTATTTCTTCTCTTTCATTTCACTGATACAGCCCCTAGGGCATTGGAAACTAAAGAGAAAACAAACAAATGGGACTTTATCAAAATTAAAAGGTTCTGCACAGCAAAAGAAACCATCAGCAAAACAACAAGAAAACCCACTACATGGGAGAATATATTTGCCAGTGTTATCACCGATAAAGGTTTAATATCCAACATTTATAGGGAACTCATACAAATTAACAAAAAAAAAAAGACAAACAATCCAATCAAAAAATGGGCAAAGGACCTAAACAGACACTTTTCAAAAGAGGACATTAGGAAAGCCAAGAGACATATGAAAACATGTTCAAAGTCACTAATCATCCGAGAGATGCAAATCAAAACAACAATGAGATACCATCTCACACCCGTAAGAGTGGCTATCATCAACAAATTGACAAATGACAAGTGCTGGAGAGGATGCAGAGAAAAAGGAACACTTGTGCACTGCTGGTGGGAATGCAGACTGGTGCAGCCACTGTGGAGAGCAGTATGGAGTTTCCTCAAAAAATTAAACATGGATCTCCCTTTTGACCCTGTGATCCCACTTCTGGGAATATATCCTAAGAAACCAGAAACACCAATCAGAAAGGACATATGCATCCCTATGTTCATAGCAGCACAATATACCATAGCTAAAATTTGGAAACAGCCTAAGTGCCCATCAGCAGATGAATGGATTAGAAAACTGTGGTACATCTACACAATGGAATACTATGCTGCTGTAAAAAGGAAGGAGTTCTTATCATTTGCAGCAGCATGGATGGAACTGGAGAACATAATGCTAAGCGAAATAAGCCAGTCAATGAAAGAAAAATACCACATATCCTCACTCATCTATGGATAATAATAACCATTATAAACTGGTGAACAAAAAGAGATACAGAGGCAGAGCAGCATCAAACAGACTGTCTAATTATAGCAACAAAGACAGAGAGGACTGGTGGGGTGGGTAACAGATCAGCCAAGGGACTTTTATGCATGCATTTAAGCATAACCAATGGACACAAAACACTGGGGGGTAGGGGAGGCGGGAGGAAGGGCAGGAGAAAAAAGAGATATATGTACTAATCTTTGTAAAACTGTATGTAATTAATAAAAAAATAAATAAATAAAATAAAAGCCTGTGATTTAAAAAAATAAAATAAAATTCAAATCACATATTTAAAAAATTTTATGCTATTGATCATGGTTATCTCTTAGTGACAGAAACGATGTGTTGAAGAGAAACAAATTTTATTGTTATATGACTATAAAATTTTACTTTTATTTATTTTCTCCATTTTTGCTTTATTTGTACAGAAAACCAAATGTTAAATGAGTAATGGCAATTATTTTCTCAGCAAGACCTTTAAAAAATATTTTCAGTAATTTATTAAACCACAAAAGAATGAAAGAAGGTTAATTAGTCAAAGTACTTATTCTTAGACATTTATAAGTCCAAATTTAATTGATTATTCAGGCTACTTTGCTGTAAAATTTTTCAGAAGTGAAATACATTTACTCAGATCTTTCTGCACTTAGAGTTCTGATAAATTTCCCCTCGTATCTTACCTTCTATCTTTTTACAGAGGGACACTTCAATATCTTCTTTGTGTGTGTTTTACAGTCCTTATCACCTACCCCTTCCACATCCACATCCTCCCTGCTTAACTCTGCATTAAATACAAACACCTGAATAAAATTAGGAAAAAACAAACAAACAAACTTGATGTTGAGCTATACAACCAGGAGAACTAAACACTCTCCTGCAAGACATTCCCATTGCCTGAAACAGCACACAGTGGGCAAGGGGCCCAGCCGCACATGAGAACTTCTTACCCCAGGAAATGCTGCAGAGATTTGAGAGTCAGGAACAGTATTTCCAGTGCTGCATCACACGTTTGAAATAATAGTGACAATGATGATGGTGAAGATGATGGCGTGACAATGGTGGTGACGACTGAACAAGGATGATGATGATGGTAACTAGCACTGAGGAACTGTTTATGGCACAGCAAGCCCTGAGCTAGTAAGGGATAAAGGTTGAGAGTGTTATATCATTCATGTCCTCACAACAGGTCTGTGGAGGAGACAGAGAGGAGAACATTAATGACTAGAGAGATTAAATGTGTTGCTCAGTGTCTCACACATTGTTGTTGGTACAACCAGGAATCTTTGGGTTTAATTTTGAAAGCGCACTCTTTCAATCTTCTCATTCTCACTTTCTTTCACTAACTCATCTTTCTCGGCTCATCTGGAAAAGATGGAATTCCTCAAGGCTCGATCCTAGTCTTCCTTTTAACCCCCTCAATCTATATTGCCTCGAGGTAGCTTTAATGATTAACTATGGACAGATAATTCCAAAGTGCAAAAGTTTACCTCAGATTTTATCTCTGGAGCTCCAGGTACATAAATCTAATGGCCGTGATGGTAGACAAAACAGTTAGACATTGTCTATTTGGGTCTGTGTGATCAGATTATTGACATAATTTGTGTATGTGTGCTTATGTGTGGTTTCACGTGTTTGTTTTTTTCATTCATCATGTGGTAGAAATACAATTACAAAAGAACGTATTTTAAAATAGCACACCACCGCAAAATAAGTCACGAGTCAAAAGTGAAGAAAACACACGTTGCAGATACAGTAGTTTATCCACCTAGCTCATTTTCACTGTAGTTATTCACTCCCCCTTCCCGTAACTGTCTTACCATCCCTACTGTGACTACAGTGGCGCCTCTAGGCACTAGTCCATCACACCTGTCTCCTGCTCCTGCTGTCCCACTCAGACCAAGCCCCATCCCAGATTTTCCTGGGCTTAGTTATTTAGTAAATAGCATCTTTCTTTTGCCATTCAAAACAACAACAACAAAGCTTTAAGCTGGATTTTACAAAGGTGTTTTATTAGCAATATGTTTGATCAAATGACAAATACTCAAAGAAGTTGAATTGAGCACATGTGCTTTCCTTTCATAAGTGTGCCTCACCAATGGTAGACAAAAATACCTAACATAAATAAACACTTTGTATTAAAAGGCAATTGGAAATAATCTACTTGGGTAATTAAATTGTTATACCTATGGATCCATATCCTGGTTTGCATACTACTTAATTATATAACAATGGACAAGTTGTTTACCTTTGGGCCTCACATTTATTTTCCATAAAACGGAATCTCAATTATACCTATTATGGAGGTATGTTTGTTTGTTTTTTTAAAAAGAACATATTAGAGAATTTGCACAGAAAAAAAAGAGCTCTGAAAAGTAACTGCATGTAGTGAACGTGATCGGTGGATGTGATGAACTGGGTCTCTTTAGGGGCCTAACTCGGTTGGCTTAGGGCTTACTTGCACTGTCTTAATCACAAAACTTTTCTCTCTGGATAAGATGTCTCAACATGTTTAAGAAGGAACAATGTGGGAATTACTGTCAAACCATGCATGACTGAATATCTAAGAAGTGGGATACAGTTTCTAGAAAAATGATTTAAAATGTATAAGGGTTTAACAGCGTGGTACAAAGCCTCCTCTTCTTCCTCATGTTTCTCAGTGAGTTTTTTCATAGAGTGGGCCAAAGAGAGTCCACTTGGCTCTTGAGCAGCAGATGACATTAGCAGTGACTTTCTGCATGCCATCATCTCTGGAATAGGGATGAGTTCATTCTGGAAACCTGGAGCACTTTGTAGTCATAGACTAGATGGTGTACAAATCATTTGTTATCTAGGTGGTGCAGATGAAGGACTATAGGTCTGTAAGTTTAAAGCCAAGGTTTAGTTGTGACTCAGTTTATTGGGCTATTTAACTTTATCAGAGCTATTACAAAATAAATGGCTCCTATCCTCTACCCCTGGTAAAGTGATGGCACAGAAGGTTTACTTTAGAATGCTTTGTTTTCTTCCTTGAGATGAGCTTGACTCTTGTAATACCATCATATCATACACATCCTTAAGTATCCATCAGAGGAAAATAAACTTCATTTACAGGGCTTCTCTCTTTCTTTCCTTTTAAATTGAAATCATTCTTCAACATCCTCTATCCTTTGATTGTCTGTAATCATCTCAGTCATTCGTCTTTACAATCTTTTCAGCCTCACTTTGTTCTTGTTGGTGGAATTCCAAAGTGACACATCCCAATCTCCCCCAGAATATTCTATCTATGGCCAGAGGGTTGTTCTTTTGTTCAAACAATGTCAAAAATATTTACTTCAAGATCCAGTTAAAATATTCTGTTTTAAAAACGCTTAAGGGAATAGTTGTCCCATTTGGAAATTGTTTATTTAATTTCTTTCCTACCAATCTACTAGTTTATTTGAATTTTGCTTCCAATCTGTCTTTTTATAGGCTATAGAAGCAAAGAGAACTGCATTATTGATAGTTCTTGCCTTACCAAAGAACCTTCTCTCATTTCCCTAATGTGCTAATTTCTAGCTTAGGAAATAAAGCCAAAATAAAATACTATTTTCTTCTCTTAATTAACTTACTTTTCTTCAAATGTTATAACATCCAAGGCACTTATATTATGCTTAATATGTTCAGCATGAGGGAATTAATGGTGTATGGGGAAATGCATAGAAAATAAAAAGGAAGGATAATTTTTAAAATGAAAAACTTTACAGAAGAACAGACAGATAAGGAGAAGGTGGAATGACTATCCTTAATACTTCCTTACAAAGTGGCCTTAATAACCAATGAATCAAAGTAATGCTCACAATAGCTACTGCAAGGCTCAGAGGAAACAGAATCTAAAACTCAGATTAACTTTTTCAAACTAATGTGAATTGCTATCAATGGGCCACAGTAGAGTGGAAAAGAAAATCCAGAAATATTTTAATAAACTAGTGGCCTGGTGCACAAAATTTGTGCATGGGAAGGATGGGTGTCCCACAGCCTGGCCTGCACCCTCTTCAATCTGGGACCCCACAGGAATCAGGCCTAAACCAGCAGTTGGACACCCCTCTCATAATCTGGGACTGCTGGCTCCTAACTGCTCACCTGCCTGCCTGCCTGATCACCCCTAACCACTCTGCCTGCCAGCCTTCTTGCCCACAATGCCCCTCCCCCTCCATCGGCCTGCTCATCCCAACTGCTCCCCCTGTTGGCCTGCTCTCCCCCAACTGCCCACCCCCACCAGCCTGTTCACCCCAACTGCCCTCTCCCCTCCAAGCCTGATTGCCTCTAACCACCTCTACTTTGGCCCTGCCACCACGCTTTGTCTGGAAGGATGTCCAGAAGGTCGCCTGGAAGGTCTCTCAGTCTAATGAGCAGATTAGCCTTTTTTTTTTTAGTATAGATTAGTAGTATTTCAAATTAATGCATGTATAAGAATTATTGAAATATGATATTATTTTTGGCAAAAACCATGGTACTAACTTTTATAGAAAAGAAGCATCAATGAATTACAAATTTGTAGGTGAAAGTATAATAAGAAATAGGATATTTGCATATTTTCAAAATGTTTTTACAGGTTATCTTAAATTTATAAAGAAAAAACTAACTCAATAGTGGAGAAACATGGCAAACATCACTTTAGTGAAGTTTTCAGTTGACACCACTAGTAATGAAACACATAAATATCATGTATCTCTTTATATCGGTACTGAGGAAAGCATAGATTCACTTCCATGGCATTTGTGCAAAAAAAAAAAATGCAACTTAATATAAACAAGAAAAATATCTGACAAACCTAGACAAAGGAAAATATATAGAATTACTGGCTAATATTATTTTACTATGTCAAGATCATGAAAGACAAGGAAGCTAAGAACTGTCTCAGATTTGGAAGATATTAAGGAACGCTGATAACAGAATGCAATGTTGGATCCTGATTGACTCCTGGGCTGGAGAAAGGACAGTGGGACAAATGGAAAAATTTGAATAAGGTCTCTAGGTCAATTAGAAATATCATATTTTTAGCATAGGTGTCTAATTATTAATAAAGGAAGTTAGCAAAGGGAATCAGACATTAAACATAATGAACTAGGGAGCAGAATCCTGCTTGCTTAACCAGGAATTATAGCTTACACACTTCCCAGGAAACCACCATCATTCCTAAAGATTACTGGGGGGAGGGCTAGGACAATCAAAGAGGAGATAAGCACATACATCCTCAGTAAAAGCCAAGAGGGCTAGATCCTAGCCTGGGAAATTGATCAAATTGGATTAAAGACATTTACCCCAGAAAACCTAGAAAATAGATTGGTTAGAGAGTGGACCAATCAGAAGCCCAAGAAAGCTTGGGAAGTTGATTGGTTATTTGAAAAGAGCAGCTGGTCCTTCCTAAGCCTCAGGTAATATAACCCGAGTCTAATAAAGACAATGGTGAGATGGATGGAGATGAGTCATTGGGAACTTAGGGGCAGCATTCCATTTCCTCCTGGATAAATCTTACTGCTAAACCTCAGCTTGCCATGCTTGAGTCTCTTAAAATGCTGCACTCATGGCTCCATGGCAATGTCCACTGGCAGCATTATTACTGTGATAATGCTGCCAATGGATAGTACAGTCTTGTTAGCTATACTATCTATAATAATAAAAGTGTAATATGCTAATTAGACCAGCTGTCCTTCTGGATGAAGCCAGGGCTGCAAGGGAAGCCCAGGTTCTGGGTACCAAAAGGAAGCAATACTGGTAGCTACGGGAAGGAAGGCCTACTCTTGCACGAATTTTGTGCATCAGACCTCTAGTGGTTTTATAAGATACTAGAGCCCTGGTGCACAAATTCGTGCACAGGTGGGGTCCCCAGGGGCGTGAGGGAGGCTGGGATGCATTTGGCCCTCCAGGTGGATGGTGGGATGCCCCTGCCAGCCTGGGATTCAGATCTGTCCCACTGTCATTCTTGCTGGTTGTTGGGAGCAACCTGATAGAGACTTTTATATCCTTCTTCCTTGTGGAGTGTCTAGGGAGGGGAAGCAGCCACAGTGCCCAAGGCCGACTTCCAGGAGGCCAGCAGCATTTGTTGGGATTGTGCTGGTGGAGCTAGTCCATTGGTGCCTGGCCTATTCTCTGGAGATTGGACCTGCAGGACTACTGAGAGAGTGAGTGGCTGCTGCAGGGCTGGTGAGCCACTGGGATGGGTTGGTCTGCTGAGCATGCTCTGGTGCTCAATGACCACCAAGAGACAGCTCCTGTGTTTAGCATCTGCCCCCTGATGATCAGTGTGTGTCATAGCAACTGGGTGTTCCAGTCATTCTGGTCATTAGGTCATAATGGTCACTTAGGCTCTTATATATACAGATTAATGTTTGGGGACACTGGGTGAGGGATATATGCAAATTATTTGTAATATTTTAACATTTTTATAAGTCTGAAACTATTTCAAAATAAACTTTAGGGAAAAACAGAATAATGGAGAGATAGTCTTTAAAAGTACATGTGATCTCCAATTAAAAATTGGAAAGTTTAAAGATAAATTTAGGATCTCCAAAATAAATTTAGGATCTTCTTATTTTATTACCTATAAAGTAATACAAAGTAATTGCAAAGTAATAAAATGGATATCCAATCAGCAAGGAATGAATCCTTTGTTAGGTATTTAACTAAGAAAATTATATAGTTTATGGAACATTTCTGGAACTATAATAGTCTGGGTGATACTGGGTAAGACATTTGAGGCTATTTTCTACATCTATTCTAACACCAAATTAGAAGTTTAAATTTTTATTTTCATCCTAGAAGAAAATAAGTGTTAACTTTCTCAACAATTAATAGCAAACCAATGTGGAGCCACTTATCTGTCCCTTTATACTAATCTCTTACTAAAGTAAAACACACACACACACACACCCTAAACATAGAGTTGCTTTGTATTCTAACTACATTATGAAAGGTGAGACACAGATATTTTACTCAGACTGACTCAAAAGGAAGATAGCAAGCTATTAATAAAAATAAACAAAAAAAAACCATTATAGTTTTCAAAGTTGGTAATTACTTCCAGAATTTAGGACTTAATTTGCAAAAAAGATTCTACAGTGGTCACAACAGTAACTTAGCTCTTTATAAGTAATCTGTATCTAAGAAAAATCTTCTGACCTGATGTTTTTAACAATTGGAGGAAAGTGTTCAGATTTGATAGGAGTAAGTAAAATACCCTGAACAGTTTGTCATCTAGAGTGGCAGGCTTAAGGGGACCACTCATACTTTGGCATTGCCTCCATCATGAGGTAGCATCTAGGTCCCCCCATGTTCCCTCTCTTGCAGGGATGTTGCATCAGTCTCAAGATTTGTAAGGGCTTGGCAGCTTCCACTTCCCTTTTCATGGAGCACTCACTCTTGAAGTCTAAGCTACCAACTAAGACAACAAATACTGCAACTGGGAAGACAGTGTGAGATGATGCCCATGAGGATGCATGGAGAGGGAGAGTCGATCAACTTAGAGCAGCCTTCAAATCACCATCACCAAAATGTCCCGCATGAATAAAACCTTTCTGTGTCCTCCAGACTAGCCCAGATGCCAATCAAACACCAAGTGACTCTAGTTGACCACAGAGTAACCACTCAGCTGAGCCTGACCCAAATTCTTGGCCCATAGATCTTAAACGTGAAGAAAGGATCACTGCTTTGATAAATTAATTTTAGAGCAGTTTATTATGCAGCAACAGATAACCAGAACACACGGATAGGAGCAATGCTGTATGGTGGGTGTGCCTGAGGCTGCAGCTTTCTGCCCCATTCTCACCTCTCCTTTAAAATTTGAATCTCAAATTATACCAGTAGGCCCAGTTTATGGATTTTATTCCCAGACTCCCTTGAATGTTTGTGTCCATGACAAAATTTCCATATAGATAAGAAGTGGAAATATTGCTTGCATGCTCTGGAAAGTGTCTTTAAACAATTTCTTCTTCTTCCTTCTCTGGACTAGAATGCTGATGTGATTATTTGTGTTACAATCATCATCTTGGACCATTAAGAGGAGGACTTCACTCTTCAGGTGTTAGAGTTCAGTGTTGTAAGGGTAGTGAAATTTTGTGATTTCAGAAGCTGGTTAAGAATCAATGAAAAACACAATACATGGTATATTACTTGATAATTTTTGATATAAGAAGATGAAACTAACCAGTGAGTAAATACACAAAATAAACTAAGACAGATGATAATTCATTTCAAAAGATATTAAAAAGATAGAAATATCATATTGACTAGGCCTTAAGATTCTAATATTCAATAATTGTACAGTGGAATCCTTCATTAGCCCACCTCCATCATTAGCCAAGAGCCAGAAGTTACATGGCACATCCCAATATATATTGGCCAATTCTTAGCCATTAATTTTATCTAATTGTGGCCATATCTTCTATTTTAAAAATTAAATATTTTATATAAAAATGTAGGTTAATATAACAAACAATAATATAGCCAACTTAATAAGAAAATAACAATTACAACTGAAACATATTGCATACCTCCCCCAGTTGCATTGCATTTCTTTCCTGTAACCAATATTGTGAATTTGGGATATATTATCCCTAAAATAACTTTAGTCTATATGCATTATTTTTTAATAAACATGTTGTTTTGATTTTCATGGTTTAAATTTCATAAAACATATTGTCATGCTGTCTATATATTGCAACTTTTTAAAAATAATTTTTATCGATTTCATAGAAGAAAGAAGAGGGAAAGAAAGATAGAAACATCAATGATGAGAGAGAATCATTGATTGGTTGCCTCCTGCACACCTCCCACTAGCGATGGAGCCCTCAAGCCGAGCATATGCCCAGGTCAGAAATCAAACTATGACCTCCTGGTTCACAGGTTGAAGCTCAAATGCTGAACCACATTGGCTAGGCTATGCTACAACTTGTAAGATGTATCCATAGATACATGTGGCTGTGGTTTATTTTCAGTGCTCTGTAGCATTATACTGCACAAATATCCTAAAGTATGTTATTTCATTGTATCACCAATGAGTATTTAGATTTTAGATTTGCTGCTATTTCAAATTATATGCTAAAAACCTTCTTATATAAGCATCCTTCTGTAAGTTATGTTTATTTATTACTAAACAAATCATATCATTTCTCCTGCCTGAGGGATTTTATTAATTTCTTATAATTTTTCTTCAGATCTAGGATTAAGAGATGAGAGCAGAAAAGTGATTTCAGGGTTTCTGTCTTATAATGCTAAATGTGGCAAAAATTAGCAATCCAATTCATAACAAACTCAGGAAATTTGGTACCTGGAATAAAATTTTAAACTTGGGCCTGCATGAAGAGCAATTAAATTATCATTTTACCTTGTCTTAGTTTAGCTTCTCTAGTCACTCAAAAATCTAAGAATGAGAAAAAAAATGAAGAGTAGCAGCCAGTGGACTACTATCTATAATAATAAAAGCATAATATGCTAATTAGACCAGATGTCCTTCCCGACAACCTTCTGGATGAAGCTCCGGCTGCAAGAGAAGCCCAGGTCCTGGGTGCCAGAGGGAAGCCTGTGCTGGCAGCTGGGGGAAGGAAGGCCTACCCTTGCACAAATTTCTCACATTGGGCCTCTAGTAATGATTATAAATTGTTTAGAAAATTATGTCTTCTGAATGCTCAATTACCTGGAATCAACTTAATTTTTCCAACTCATTTATATGGAACTAGGGGTCGGTGCACAAAATTTGTGCACTGGGGGTGGGGAGGTTCCTCAGCCAGCCTGCCCCCTCTCACATATTGGGAGCCCTTAGGAGGTATCCTGCTGACGGCTTAGGCCCGCTCCTTGCTCCCCTTGGGGAGCAGGCCTAAGCCCTAGTCTAGCCTCCCATCAGGCTAATCAGGGGAAGCCACCAGCCCCATCACCCTGCTGCTGCAGCCACTGCCAGTCACTACAGCCACCAAGATGTTTTCATCAACACAAACTCCAGTCCCTTCATCATGAAAAAATGACAACTTTCTTTAGGCATTTTCAAGATGTGTCTTTCATAGAATATCTTTCTTTTTTATCCTCACCTAAGGATATGTTTCCATTGATTTTTAGAGAATGTGAAAGAGAAGGTTAAAACAGAGAGAACATCAAAGTGAGAGGAACACTTTGATTGGTTGCCTCCTGCATATGCCCTGACCTGGGCTGTGGCCAGGGAGAAGCCTGCAACCTAGGTACATGCCCTCGGTCAGAATTGAACTCAGACCCTGCAGTCAGCAGGCTGAGGCATTATGCACTGACCCAAACCAGCTAGGGCAGGATATGACATTTCTTAGCCCTCCAGCACTGGACCTTCATTTTTTTCTCCAGGAGTGTGGTGGAAAAACCCTAGATTGCCTTTAGGGATTCTTATTACCCAAGTTACTAAGAATATTACCAGTGACATACAGGGAGTTTAACCAATGAAGAAAAGGTGTTTCCTCTGTAGTTCACTCTGATCACTGGCTCCACCCCTGCTCCTCTAATCCCAGCTCCACCCCTGCCCAGGCCTGTAACCTCTGGCTGAGGATGCAGGCCTGGGCAGAAGACCCCCAAACCCCTCCAATCACCAGCTTCACAGAGCCCAGGCCTCTGCGATCACTGGCTCTTACCCTGCCCCTTGCCAATGCCAGCTCTTCCCTTGACCCACTGGCAGCCTCTTGCCAAGGCTGCAGGCCTGGGCAGGTGACCCTCAGACCTTTGCATTACCTGCTCCACCTGTTCCCAGACCCCTGAGATCATAGGCTATGCCCCTGACCCTCTGATCAACAGCTCTGCCCCTGCCCAGGCCCTAAGATCACTGGCTTCACCCCTGTCCCACTACAGCCTCTGGCCAAGGCTGCAAGCCTGGGCAGGGGACCCCCAGACCTCTGCTTTGCCAGCTCCACCCGTGCCCAGACCCTTGTGATCGCAGGCTCCACCCCTGCCCCTCTGATCTCTGGCTCTGCGGAGCCCAAGCCCCTGCAATCTCTGACCTTGCTCCTGCCCAGGCCTGAGGCTTCTGGCGAAAGCCTCTGGCCTGGGTAGGGAACCCCCAGCCCCCTCTGATCGCCTGTTCCACCCCTCAGGCCCCCCAGCTCCCCTGCCTGGTTAACAGGCCTGACCACTTAATAGATAGGATGGTCTTTTACCTTCTTACCATTAGTGTTTTTGAGAAAGATATTTATCATTGTTTCAACATCCCTTGACTGAAAATGTAAACTTTCTGAGCCTGTATAGTGCTGATGTGGGTCAACATGATGTGAATATATGTTTAATTTGCTGAAAAATCCCTTTAGCTACATGTCTACACTGTTTTATTTTTTCATTATCATCTTCTTAGGAAATACAATTGTTTTGTGCCTGCTTACATTGAATTCATGCCTACCTGAGGCATTTGTTCCTTTTTGTTGTTGTTGGTTTTTTTTGACTGGATACAATGAACTTTATTAATGGTATAAGGCAAGATAGCGCTCCCTAAGCCCCTCCCCTTCTGTGCAGGTCAAGAGATTCTCAGTGTTTTGGGATTGATTTGGGGCAAGGACTCTCCAGCATCTGAGGAGAGTTTTTTTTCATCCTCTTGCTGGGGCTGGTGATCCAGGGGGCTCTTACTCCTTGGAGGCCATGTGGACCATAAGTTCCACCACCCTGTTGCTGTAGCCAAATTCATTGTCATACCAAGAACAAGCTTGACAAAGTGGTCATTGAGGGCAATGCCAGCCCCAGCATTGAAGGTGCAGGAGTGGGTGTCACTATGAAAGTCACAGAAGATAACCTGGTCCTCAGTGTAGCCCAGGATACCCTTGAGGGGGCCCTTTGTTGCTTGTGTCACTCCCTTCTTGGCGTCATTGTATTTGGCAGCTTTCTCCAGGTGGCAGGTCAGATCTACAGCTCACACAATGGGGGTGAGGATACGGAAGGCCATGCCAGTGAGCTTCCCATACAGGTCAGGGATGAATTTACCCACAGCCTTGGCAGTGTCAGTTGAAACAGGAAGGATAATTTGCAGCTCCTTGGCCATCACACCATAGCTTCCCAGAGGGGCCATGTATGGTCTTTTGGGTGGCAGTGATGGCATTGAGTGTGGTCATGAGCCTCTCCATGATACCAAAGTTGTCATGCATGACCTTGAACAGGAGTGCCAAGCAGTTGGTGATGCAGGAGGCATTGTTGACAATCTTGAGAGAGTTGTCATACCTGTCATGGTTCACACCCCTCACAAACATGGGGGCATCCACAGGAGGGACAGAAGTGATGACCCTCTTGGCTCCACCCTTCAAGTGAGACCCACCCTTCTCCATGGTAGTGAAGACACCACTGAGCTCCACAACATACTCAGCACCAGATTCACCCCATTTGATGTTGTCGGGATCCCGCTCCTGGAAGATGGAGATGGATTGTCCATTGATTAACAGCTTCCCGTTCTCAACCTTGACTGTGCCTTTGAACTTGCCAGGAGTAGAATCATACTGGAACATGTAGATCAAGTCCTTGAGGTCAATGAAGGGGTCATTGATGGCACCAATATCCACTTTGCCAGAGTTAAAAGCAGCACTGGTGAAAATGTGCCCAATACAGCCAAATCTGTTCACTCTGACCTTCACCTTCGTGTCTCAGGATTGTGGCTGACACTACAAAGAAAGAGCAGCTGTCTGACAAACAGGAGGAGCAGAGAGCAACATTTGTTCCTTTGTGCCAGGTTTACCTGGAGCCTGGGCAGTGCTCATGTGTAAGGAATAAAAACTTTCAGATTCAGAAAAAAAGCAGATGGTAGAATGTGTTGTTACATGGCTCTCTTTAATGTTCAATGCCATTTGCCAGAAGTAAGATCTCAATTAATTTTTGAAAATTCAAAATATTATTGGTATATGGAGGCACTATATTGAAATGCCCTCTGAAGAAAAGAGAAAAGTTGCCTTGAGGAGGAGCAGCTGATGGGCCATATGGTTTTTGCTCAATCTTAAAGTTTCAGAAGAAAGAAACAGACTTTTAGGCTTCTAGTCTCTTGATTTTCAGTTTAGCATTCTTGAGATTCTTTGACTATTGCAAATTTACTTTCTTTTTTTATTTTTTCCCTAAGTTTGGTGCTGGCTGTAAAACAGATGGTGAATAAAGAAGAGAATTTACTTGAGTCTATTTCATAGTTCCCTCAGCCACACTAACTCATTCAGGATTGATTCATTCATCAAGCATAATAGTTTTAACTTCTCTATAAAGTCAATAAATGTCCTGATTTTTTACACTGGAATAATAAAATCTTAAGGTTAAAAAAAAAACACACCATATAAGAAAAATGTTCTGCATATTCATGGGGTCTTTTGAATGCCTGTTCAAAAGGAAAGGTTAGCCTATAATAGGAAAAAAAAACTTAGCAAAACTTCTAAACAAAAGCCATAGGAGAATATAGCATGCCCAGAACTAAATGTGTACACAGGTGCATACACACACATACACTCTACTTTTTTCTTGAGGACAAACCACCAAAAAAGTGGGGCATTTTAAATATATATCTATATATCTATCTAAATCTATCTATTTATCTATCTATATCTATATCGAATATATATATAATTGATATAGATATAGATATATACATATATCCTAAGCAACCATTACAACTGACCTGAATGACTGGTTGCTGTGATGCACACTGAACACCGGGAGGCAGATGCTCAATGCAGGAGCTGCCCCTTGGTGGTCAGTGCACACCCACAAAGGGAGTGCTGCTCAGCCAGAAGCCAGGCTCATAACTGGCAAGTTCAGCTGCGGCGGGAGCCTCTCCTGCAACTGCAGCAGTGCTACTGGGCAGCCGTGGGCAGGTGCAGTGGGGCCAGGATGAGTGGCAGTGGAGCTGTGCCTAGCCCAGGCTGGGGCTCCACCTACCACTTCAGCCCTGCTACATCCCTTCGAGGGGATTTCTCAGCCTGATCTCCACAGGCCAGCCTGGGGGGGTCAGGCCAAAACCCAACAGTCCTACATCCCCCGAGGGGTACTGGATTGTGAGAGGGTGCCAACTAGACTGAGGGACCTGACCTGTGCACAAATCTGTGCACCGGGCATCTAGTAGAACTATAATCCTCAACATGTTTTGCTCTGGCAATGTTTTCTCATTCCATCTATTGTGTAGTCTTACCATCCAGAAAGATCTTATTGATCATTAATTCAAATAAAAAAGTGTATTAAGTATAAATTTTCAAATTGCATGTATCTCTGTGGTGTTGAATCATACTACTGGGAATCAATAAGGTAGATTTTGATATATAATATTGTCTTCAGAAATCTCAGGTGTCAATTCTCAGAATGGAAAAACAGCATATGTCTCTGGTGTCTGTGTTTTTCAAGAAAGAAGAGGGAATTCAAGATGGGAATGAGGTGAATAGGACACAGTCATGATGGCTTCCAAAATGGCTAATTTTGAGATGCACCAGGGATCCTTCCAGAAGCCTAAGTTGGTGCACATTCTTCTCAGCCTCTGCTAGTGCTAGTGTCCTTCAATTATGCAGTGAGCTGAACTTCAGAATAATTTAATATAATTTAAATTAGTAATCAATTTATGTGAGGTAAAATCAATGTAAATATTTATAAAGGAGCTTGAGTCAGTGCCCTTAAGTGTTTATAAATAAAACTAGGGGCCCGGTGCACAAAAATTTGTGCACTCGGCAGGGGGTGGGGGGTACTTAATCCCTGCCTGTGCTCTCTCACAGTTTGGGACCCTGGAATCCATTGGGGCACACAGCACACACGGAGGGCACACCTCCCTGTATGCTGTGTGCCCCGCACTGATTTCCAGGCCTCAGACTCAGAGGCGGAGCTGGCTCGGATCCTCCACCTCCCCCCCCCCCCCCAGGCTGCCCAGCCGCCTGGAATCCATGGGCCTGGGGGGCACGGGCACTCAGGGAGGCTATCCTTCCCTGAGTGCCCGTGCCCCCACCCCATCACAGATCTACTTTCAGCCTGCAGGGCAGCCTTGGGGCCTGGGCTGGCTTGCTCCGCCAGGCCCCCGCTGCCCTGCCGCCTGAAATCGACCGTGGGAGCATGGGCACACACGCCTCTGTGCCCGAGTCCCCGCGATCACGGATCTACTTCCAGCTGCAGGGCAGCCTGGGGGCCTGGGCTGCCCTGCCACCTGAAATGATCGTGGGGGCACGGGCACTCACGGAGGCGTCTGTGCGGTGCCCCCGTGATCACGGACCTACTTCCAGGCTGCAGGACAGCCTGGGGGCCTGGGCTGGCTTGCTCCGCCAGGCCCCGGCTGCCCTGCCGCCTGAAATTAATCGCGGAGGCTCAGGCACTCACGGAGGCGTGTGTGCCCAAGCCCCCACGATCACAGACCTACTTCCAGACTGCTTTCTGCCTAGAGGTGTGGGGCTGCGGGCGGTCACTCCTCTGGCCCCCCCCACCCATGTGGCCTGCAGGAAGGCAACAGATGGCGGCAGCAGACACCGGGAGGCAAGCCTCCAGGTGTCCGCTGCTGCCATCTTGGCTGGGCTAATTTGCATACAGCTGCTCTGATTGGCTGGTGGGCGTGGCTTACTCGTCCCAGAGAAACGGTTAATTTTACTATTTCGCTTTTATTAGTTTAGATAATAAAATTAGATAGAAAGATGAAACTATTAGCTTCACCTGGCAGCCTGAAGTTGTTTTCTTCCAGCTAATATAATGGTAAAGTGCCTAAAATAGTGTTTGGCCTTTAAGGCATACTCATATAATGGAACTGTACACATTGTAAAGTATTTCACGAAGCCCATTATTTTCAATGCTTTCATATAATTTTTATTACTTCCTGGAATTTGTATAAATTTTTCTATTAGTTCCTTTAGGGTAGAGTTTATGACTTATCTACTGTTATTTCTAGATCCTGGTAGAATGTGGGAATATAGTCAGTGTCCAGTAAAAATATCTTTGTATGCTAAAATATTAAAGATAATTTGGGAGCTCAAAAATAGATTCTTTTGAATTTATATCTTGTAAATATTATAATAATTGCATAAATATGG
Source organism: Murina feae (assembly GCA_004026665.1). NCBI lineage: Eukaryota > Metazoa > Chordata > Mammalia > Chiroptera > Vespertilionidae > Murina > Murina feae. Next base: position 38,065 of record PVJC01002644.1, read on the forward strand.
GTCTGATTGCAGTTTTCATTATTTATTTTATAAAAGCCTCACTCCCTTTGCTATATAATGAGTTCCTTGGTCAGAACCAATGCTGTCTAGAATAATATAATGGTGTGTACAGCATTTGTAAATCACTGGGGGTTGGTTTTGGCAGGAGTATGAATTTTGTGCACCGGGCCTCTAGTTTATATATATTTACCTTGTCATCATTGTTAAACTACTCTGTAATCTATATTATTGGTTTGCAATTTGTGATCCTGAAAACATCCCATCAGAAGCACACATTTAGGGCACATGAACCACAGATCCAATGATGCTTGAAGTATATGTTGCAGATAGTGAAGTATGGAGTCACTAGCAGGTGAATCATAGTAAAGAATCTGAATATCTTTGAATACTCCTCTGCCATCTTTTACAAATAACTATTTTTATTTTGAGAAATAGCTTCAAGTTTGCTACTGAGCCTTGGCTAAGACCAAAACTTGACTCTGAACCACCAAATTACCATGTGACCTAGTGGCCCTTAAAGAACTGAGTGGTGTCTGACTATATGAAACCATATTCCCCATAGAAAAAAATTGCACTTTATTCTCACTGAGTAGGTATTTATTCTGTGTATGTAATTCCATTCTCTGCACAATTTTTTTCTATGGGGAATATGGTTTCATATAGTCAGACACCACTCAGTTCTTTAAGGGCCACTAGGTCACATGGTAATTTGGTGGTTCAGAGTCAAGTTTTGGTCTTAGCCAAGGCTCAGTAGCAAACTTGAAGCTATTTCTCAAAATAAAAATAGTTATTTGTAAAAGATGGCAGAGGAGTATTCAAAGATATTCAGATTCTTTACTATGATTCACCTGCTAGTGACTCCATACTTCACTATCTGCAACATATACTTCAAGCATCATTGGATCTGTGGTTCATGTGCCCTAAATGTGTGCTTCTGATGGGATGTTTTCAGGATCACAAATTGCAAACCAATAATATAGATTACAGAGTAGTTTAACAATGATGACAAGGTAAATATATATAAACTAGAGGCCCGGTGCACAAAATTCATACTCCTGCCAAAACCAACCCCCAGTGATTTACAAATGCTGTACACACCATTATATTATTCTAGACAGCATTGGTTCTGACCAAGGAACTCATTATATAGCAAAGGGAGTGAGGCTTTTATAAAATAAATAATGAAAACTGCAATCAGACCCATATTTATGCAATTATTATAATATTTACAAGATATAAATTCAAAAGAATCTATTTTTGAGCTCCCAAATTACCTTTAATATTTTAGCATACAAAGATATTTTTACTGGACACTGACTATATTCCCACATTCTACCAGGATCTAGAAATAACAGTAGATAAGTCATAAACTCTACCCTAAAGGAACTAATAGAAAAATTTATACAAATTCCAGGAAGTAATAAAAATTATATGAAAGCATTGAAAATAATGGGCTTCGTGAAATACTTTACAATGTGTACAGTTCCATTATATGAGTATGCCTTAAAGGCCAAACACTATTTCAGGCACTTTACCATTATATTAGCTGGAAGAAAACAACTTCAGGCTGCCAGGTGAAGCTAATAGTTTCATCTTTCTATCTAATTTTATTATCTAAACTAATAAAAGCGAAATAGTAAAATTAACCGTTTCTCTGGGACGAGTAAGCCACGCCCACCAGCCAATCAGAGCAGCTGTATGCAAATTAGCCCAGCCAAGATGGCAGCAGCGGACACCTGGAGGCTTGCCTCCCGGTGTCTGCTGCTGCCATCTGTTGCCTTCCTGCAGGCCACATGGGTGGGGGGGGCCAGAGGAGTGACCGCCCGCAGCCCCACACCTCTAGGCAGAAAGCAGTCTGGAAGTAGGTCTGTGATCGTGGGGGCTTGGGCACACACGCCTCCGTGAGTGCCTGAGCCTCCGCGATTAATTTCAGGCGGCAGGGCAGCCGGGGCCTGGCGGAGCAAGCCAGCCCAGGCCCCCAGGCTGTCCTGCAGCCTGGAAGTAGGTCCGTGATCACGGGGGCACCGCACAGACGCCTCCGTGAGTGCCCGTGCCCCCACGATCATTTCAGGTGGCAGGGCAGCCCAGGCCCCCAGGCTGCCCTGCAGCTGGAAGTAGATCCGTGATCGCGGGGACTCGGGCACAGAGGCGTGTGTGCCCATGCTCCCACGGTCGATTTCAGGCGGCAGGGCAGCGGGGGCCTGGCGGAGCAAGCCAGCCCAGGCCCCAAGGCTGCCCTGCAGGCTGAAAGTAGATCTGTGATGGGGTGGGGGCACGGGCACTCAGGGAAGGATAGCCTCCCTGAGTGCCCGTGCCCCCCAGGCCCATGGATTCCAGGCGGCTGGGCAGCCTGGGGGGGGGGGGGAGGTGGAGGATCCGAGCCAGCTCCGCCTCTGAGTCTGAGGCCTGGAAATCAGTGCGGGGCACACAGCATACAGGGAGGTGTGCCCTCCGTGTGTGCTGTGTGCCCCAATGGATTCCAGGGTCCCAAACTGTGAGAGAGCACAGGCAGGGATTAAGTACCCCCCACCCCCTGCCGAGTGCACAAATTTTTGTGCACCGGGCCCCTAGTTTTATTTATAAACACTTAAGGGCACTGACTCAAGCTCCTTTATAAATATTTACATTGATTTTACCTCACATAAATTGATTACTAATTTAAATTATATTAAATTATTCTGAAGTTCAGCTCACTGCATAATTGAAGGACACTAGCACTAGCAGAGGCTGAGAAGAATGTGCACCAACTTAGGCTTCTGGAAGGATCCCTGGTGCATCTCAAAATTAGCCATTTTGGAAGCCATCATGACTGTGTCCTATTCACCTCATTCCCATCTTGAATTCCCTCTTCTTTCTTGAAAAACACAGACACCAGAGACATATGCTGTTTTTCCATTCTGAGAATTGACACCTGAGATTTCTGAAGACAATATTATATATCAAAATCTACCTTATTGATTCCCAGTAGTATGATTCAACACCACAGAGATACATGCAATTTGAAAATTTATACTTAATACACTTTTTTATTTGAATTAATGATCAATAAGATCTTTCTGGATGGTAAGACTACACAATAGATGGAATGAGAAAACATTGCCAGAGCAAAACATGTTGAGGATTATAGTTCTACTAGATGCCCGGTGCACAGATTTGTGCACAGGTCAGGTCCCTCAGTCTAGTTGGCACCCTCTCACAATCCAGTACCCCTCGGGGGATGTAGGACTGTTGGGTTTTGGCCTGACCCCCCCAGGCTGGCCTGTGGAGATCAGGCTGAGAAATCCCCTCGAAGGGATGTAGCAGGGCTGAAGTGGTAGGTGGAGCCCCAGCCTGGGCTAGGCACAGCTCCACTGCCACTCATCCTGGCCCCACTGCACCTGCCCACGGCTGCCCAGTAGCACTGCTGCAGTTGCAGGAGAGGCTCCCGCCGCAGCTGAACTTGCCAGTTATGAGCCTGGCTTCTGGCTGAGCAGCACTCCCTTTGTGGGTGTGCACTGACCACCAAGGGGCAGCTCCTGCATTGAGCATCTGCCTCCCGGTGTTCAGTGTGCATCACAGCAACCAGTCATTCAGGTCAGTTGTAATGGTTGCTTAGGATATATGTATATATCTATATCTATATCAATTATATATATATTCGATATAGATATAGATAGATAAATAGATAGATTTAGATAGATATATAGATATATATTTAAAATGCCCCACTTTTTTGGTGGTTTGTCCTCAAGAAAAAAGTAGAGTGTATGTGTGTGTATGCACCTGTGTACACATTTAGTTCTGGGCATGCTATATTCTCCTATGGCTTTTGTTTAGAAGTTTTGCTAAGTTTTTTTTTCCTATTATAGGCTAACCTTTCCTTTTGAACAGGCATTCAAAAGACCCCATAAATATGCAGAACATTTTTCTTATATGGTGTGTTTTTTTTTTAACCTTAAGATTTTATTATTCCAGTGTAAAAAATCAGGACATTTATTGACTTTATAGAGAAGTTAAAACTATTATGCTTGATGAATGAATCAATCCTGAATGAGTTAGTGTGGCTGAGGGAACTATGAAATAGACTCAAGTAAATTCTCTTCTTTATTCACCATCTGTTTTACAGCCAGCACCAAACTTAGGGAAAAAATAAAAAAAGAAAGTAAATTTGCAATAGTCAAAGAATCTCAAGAATGCTAAACTGAAAATCAAGAGACTAGAAGCCTAAAAGTCTGTTTCTTTCTTCTGAAACTTTAAGATTGAGCAAAAACCATATGGCCCATCAGCTGCTCCTCCTCAAGGCAACTTTTCTCTTTTCTTCAGAGGGCATTTCAATATAGTGCCTCCATATACCAATAATATTTTGAATTTTCAAAAATTAATTGAGATCTTACTTCTGGCAAATGGCATTGAACATTAAAGAGAGCCATGTAACAACACATTCTACCATCTGCTTTTTTTCTGAATCTGAAAGTTTTTATTCCTTACACATGAGCACTGCCCAGGCTCCAGGTAAACCTGGCACAAAGGAACAAATGTTGCTCTCTGCTCCTCCTGTTTGTCAGACAGCTGCTCTTTCTTTGTAGTGTCAGCCACAATCCTGAGACACGAAGGTGAAGGTCAGAGTGAACAGATTTGGCTGTATTGGGCACATTTTCACCAGTGCTGCTTTTAACTCTGGCAAAGTGGATATTGGTGCCATCAATGACCCCTTCATTGACCTCAAGGACTTGATCTACATGTTCCAGTATGATTCTACTCCTGGCAAGTTCAAAGGCACAGTCAAGGTTGAGAACGGGAAGCTGTTAATCAATGGACAATCCATCTCCATCTTCCAGGAGCGGGATCCCGACAACATCAAATGGGGTGAATCTGGTGCTGAGTATGTTGTGGAGCTCAGTGGTGTCTTCACTACCATGGAGAAGGGTGGGTCTCACTTGAAGGGTGGAGCCAAGAGGGTCATCACTTCTGTCCCTCCTGTGGATGCCCCCATGTTTGTGAGGGGTGTGAACCATGACAGGTATGACAACTCTCTCAAGATTGTCAACAATGCCTCCTGCATCACCAACTGCTTGGCACTCCTGTTCAAGGTCATGCATGACAACTTTGGTATCATGGAGAGGCTCATGACCACACTCAATGCCATCACTGCCACCCAAAAGACCATACATGGCCCCTCTGGGAAGCTATGGTGTGATGGCCAAGGAGCTGCAAATTATCCTTCCTGTTTCAACTGACACTGCCAAGGCTGTGGGTAAATTCATCCCTGACCTGTATGGGAAGCTCACTGGCATGGCCTTCCGTATCCTCACCCCCATTGTGTGAGCTGTAGATCTGACCTGCCACCTGGAGAAAGCTGCCAAATACAATGACGCCAAGAAGGGAGTGACACAAGCAACAAAGGGCCCCCTCAAGGGTATCCTGGGCTACACTGAGGACCAGGTTATCTTCTGTGACTTTCATAGTGACACCCACTCCTGCACCTTCAATGCTGGGGCTGGCATTGCCCTCAATGACCACTTTGTCAAGCTTGTTCTTGGTATGACAATGAATTTGGCTACAGCAACAGGGTGGTGGAACTTATGGTCCACATGGCCTCCAAGGAGTAAGAGCCCCCTGGATCACCAGCCCCAGCAAGAGGATGAAAAAAAACTCTCCTCAGATGCTGGAGAGTCCTTGCCCCAAATCAATCCCAAAACACTGAGAATCTCTTGACCTGCACAGAAGGGGAGGGGCTTAGGGAGCGCTATCTTGCCTTATACCATTAATAAAGTTCATTGTATCCAGTCAAAAAAAACCAACAACAACAAAAAGGAACAAATGCCTCAGGTAGGCATGAATTCAATGTAAGCAGGCACAAAACAATTGTATTTCCTAAGAAGATGATAATGAAAAAATAAAACAGTGTAGACATGTAGCTAAAGGGATTTTTCAGCAAATTAAACATATATTCACATCATGTTGACCCACATCAGCACTATACAGGCTCAGAAAGTTTACATTTTCAGTCAAGGGATGTTGAAACAATGATAAATATCTTTCTCAAAAACACTAATGGTAAGAAGGTAAAAGACCATCCTATCTATTAAGTGGTCAGGCCTGTTAACCAGGCAGGGGAGCTGGGGGGCCTGAGGGGTGGAACAGGCGATCAGAGGGGGCTGGGGGTTCCCTACCCAGGCCAGAGGCTTTCGCCAGAAGCCTCAGGCCTGGGCAGGAGCAAGGTCAGAGATTGCAGGGGCTTGGGCTCCGCAGAGCCAGAGATCAGAGGGGCAGGGGTGGAGCCTGCGATCACAAGGGTCTGGGCACGGGTGGAGCTGGCAAAGCAGAGGTCTGGGGGTCCCCTGCCCAGGCTTGCAGCCTTGGCCAGAGGCTGTAGTGGGACAGGGGTGAAGCCAGTGATCTTAGGGCCTGGGCAGGGGCAGAGCTGTTGATCAGAGGGTCAGGGGCATAGCCTATGATCTCAGGGGTCTGGGAACAGGTGGAGCAGGTAATGCAAAGGTCTGAGGGTCACCTGCCCAGGCCTGCAGCCTTGGCAAGAGGCTGCCAGTGGGTCAAGGGAAGAGCTGGCATTGGCAAGGGGCAGGGTAAGAGCCAGTGATCGCAGAGGCCTGGGCTCTGTGAAGCTGGTGATTGGAGGGGTTTGGGGGTCTTCTGCCCAGGCCTGCATCCTCAGCCAGAGGTTACAGGCCTGGGCAGGGGTGGAGCTGGGATTAGAGGAGCAGGGGTGGAGCCAGTGATCAGAGTGAACTACAGAGGAAACACCTTTTCTTCATTGGTTAAACTCCCTGTATGTCACTGGTAATATTCTTAGTAACTTGGGTAATAAGAATCCCTAAAGGCAATCTAGGGTTTTTCCACCACACTCCTGGAGAAAAAAATGAAGGTCCAGTGCTGGAGGGCTAAGAAATGTCATATCCTGCCCTAGCTGGTTTGGGTCAGTGCATAATGCCTCAGCCTGCTGACTGCAGGGTCTGAGTTCAATTCTGACCGAGGGCATGTACCTAGGTTGCAGGCTTCTCCCTGGCCACAGCCCAGGTCAGGGCATATGCAGGAGGCAACCAATCAAAGTGTTCCTCTCACTTTGATGTTCTCTCTGTTTTAACCTTCTCTTTCACATTCTCTAAAAATCAATGGAAACATATCCTTAGGTGAGGATAAAAAAGAAAGATATTCTATGAAAGACACATCTTGAAAATGCCTAAAGAAAGTTGTCATTTTTTCATGATGAAGGGACTGGAGTTTGTGTTGATGAAAACATCTTGGTGGCTGTAGTGACTGGCAGTGGCTGCAGCAGCAGGGTGATGGGGCTGGTGGCTTCCCCTGATTAGCCTGATGGGAGGCTAGACTAGGGCTTAGGCCTGCTCCCCAAGGGGAGCAAGGAGCGGGCCTAAGCCGTCAGCAGGATACCTCCTAAGGGCTCCCAATATGTGAGAGGGGGCAGGCTGGCTGAGGAACCTCCCCACCCCCAGTGCACAAATTTTGTGCACCGACCCCTAGTTCCATATAAATGAGTTGGAAAAATTAAGTTGATTCCAGGTAATTGAGCATTCAGAAGACATAATTTTCTAAACAATTTATAATCATTACTAGAGGCCCAATGTGAGAAATTTGTGCAAGGGTAGGCCTTCCTTCCCCCAGCTGCCAGCACAGGCTTCCCTCTGGCACCCAGGACCTGGGCTTCTCTTGCAGCCGGAGCTTCATCCAGAAGGTTGTCGGGAAGGACATCTGGTCTAATTAGCATATTATGCTTTTATTATTATAGATAGTAGTCCACTGGCTGCTACTCTTCATTTTTTTTCTCATTCTTAGATTTTTGAGTGACTAGAGAAGCTAAACTAAGACAAGGTAAAATGATAATTTAATTGCTCTTCATGCAGGCCCAAGTTTAAAATTTTATTCCAGGTACCAAATTTCCTGAGTTTGTTATGAATTGGATTGCTAATTTTTGCCACATTTAGCATTATAAGACAGAAACCCTGAAATCACTTTTCTGCTCTCATCTCTTAATCCTAGATCTGAAGAAAAATTATAAGAAATTAATAAAATCCCTCAGGCAGGAGAAATGATATGATTTGTTTAGTAATAAATAAACATAACTTACAGAAGGATGCTTATATAAGAAGGTTTTTAGCATATAATTTGAAATAGCAGCAAATCTAAAATCTAAATACTCATTGGTGATACAATGAAATAACATACTTTAGGATATTTGTGCAGTATAATGCTACAGAGCACTGAAAATAAACCACAGCCACATGTATCTATGGATACATCTTACAAGTTGTAGCATAGCCTAGCCAATGTGGTTCAGCATTTGAGCTTCAACCTGTGAACCAGGAGGTCATAGTTTGATTTCTGACCTGGGCATATGCTCGGCTTGAGGGCTCCATCGCTAGTGGGAGGTGTGCAGGAGGCAACCAATCAATGATTCTCTCTCATCATTGATGTTTCTATCTTTCTTTCCCTCTTCTTTCTTCTATGAAATCGATAAAAATTATTTTTAAAAAGTTGCAATATATAGACAGCATGACAATATGTTTTATGAAATTTAAACCATGAAAATCAAAACAACATGTTTATTAAAAAATAATGCATATAGACTAAAGTTATTTTAGGGATAATATATCCCAAATTCACAATATTGGTTACAGGAAAGAAATGCAATGCAACTGGGGGAGGTATGCAATATGTTTCAGTTGTAATTGTTATTTTCTTATTAAGTTGGCTATATTATTGTTTGTTATATTAACCTACATTTTTATATAAAATATTTAATTTTTAAAATAGAAGATATGGCCACAATTAGATAAAATTAATGGCTAAGAATTGGCCAATATATATTGGGATGTGCCATGTAACTTCTGGCTCTTGGCTAATGATGGAGGTGGGCTAATGAAGGATTCCACTGTACAATTATTGAATATTAGAATCTTAAGGCCTAGTCAATATGATATTTCTATCTTTTTAATATCTTTTGAAATGAATTATCATCTGTCTTAGTTTATTTTGTGTATTTACTCACTGGTTAGTTTCATCTTCTTATATCAAAAATTATCAAGTAATATACCATGTATTGTGTTTTTCATTGATTCTTAACCAGCTTCTGAAATCACAAAATTTCACTACCCTTACAACACTGAACTCTAACACCTGAAGAGTGAAGTCCTCCTCTTAATGGTCCAAGATGATGATTGTAACACAAATAATCACATCAGCATTCTAGTCCAGAGAAGGAAGAAGAAGAAATTGTTTAAAGACACTTTCCAGAGCATGCAAGCAATATTTCCACTTCTTATCTATATGGAAATTTTGTCATGGACACAAACATTCAAGGGAGTCTGGGAATAAAATCCATAAACTGGGCCTACTGGTATAATTTGAGATTCAAATTTTAAAGGAGAGGTGAGAATGGGGCAGAAAGCTGCAGCCTCAGGCACACCCACCATACAGCATTGCTCCTATCCGTGTGTTCTGGTTATCTGTTGCTGCATAATAAACTGCTCTAAAATTAATTTATCAAAGCAGTGATCCTTTCTTCACGTTTAAGATCTATGGGCCAAGAATTTGGGTCAGGCTCAGCTGAGTGGTTACTCTGTGGTCAACTAGAGTCACTTGGTGTTTGATTGGCATCTGGGCTAGTCTGGAGGACACAGAAAGGTTTTATTCATGCGGGACATTTTGGTGATGGTGATTTGAAGGCTGCTCTAAGTTGGTTGACTCTCCCTCTCCATGCATCCTCATGGGCATCATCTCACACTGTCTTCCCAGTTGCAGTATTTGTTGTCTTAGTTGGTAGCTTAGACTTCAAGAGTGAGTGCTCCATGAAAAGGGAAGTGGAAGCTGCCAAGCCCTTACAAATCTTGAGACTGATGCAACATCCCTGCAAGAGAGGGAACATGGGGGGACCTAGATGCTACCTCATGATGGAGGCAATGCCAAAGTATGAGTGGTCCCCTTAAGCCTGCCACTCTAGATGACAAACTGTTCAGGGTATTTTACTTACTCCTATCAAATCTGAACACTTTCCTCCAATTGTTAAAAACATCAGGTCAGAAGATTTTTCTTAGATACAGATTACTTATAAAGAGCTAAGTTACTGTTGTGACCACTGTAGAATCTTTTTTGCAAATTAAGTCCTAAATTCTGGAAGTAATTACCAACTTTGAAAACTATAATGGTTTTTTTTTTGTTTATTTTTATTAATAGCTTGCTATCTTCCTTTTGAGTCAGTCTGAGTAAAATATCTGTGTCTCACCTTTCATAATGTAGTTAGAATACAAAGCAACTCTATGTTTAGGGTGTGTGTGTGTGTGTGTTTTACTTTAGTAAGAGATTAGTATAAAGGGACAGATAAGTGGCTCCACATTGGTTTGCTATTAATTGTTGAGAAAGTTAACACTTATTTTCTTCTAGGATGAAAATAAAAATTTAAACTTCTAATTTGGTGTTAGAATAGATGTAGAAAATAGCCTCAAATGTCTTACCCAGTATCACCCAAACTATTATAGTTCCAGAAATGTTCCATAAACTATATAATTTTCTTAGTTAAATACCTAACAAAGGATTCATTCCTTGCTGATTGGATATCCATTTTATTACTTTGCAATTACTTTGTATTACTTTATAGGTAATAAAATAAGAAGATCCTAAATTTATTTTGGAGATCTTAAATTTATCTTTAAACTTTCCAATTTTTAATTGGAGATCACATGTACTTTTAAAGACTATCTCTCCATTATTCTATTTTTCCCTAAAGTTTATTTTGAAATAGTTTCAGACTTATAAAAATGTTAAAATATTACAAATAATTTGCATATATCCCTCACCCAGTGTCCCCAAACATTAATCTGTATATATAAGAGCCTAAGTGACCATTATGACCTAATGACCAGAATGACTGGAACACCCAGTTGCTATGACACAACTGATCATCAGGGGGCAGATGCTAAACACAGGAGCTATCTCTTGGTGGTCATTGAGCACCAGAGCATGCTCAGCAGACCAACCCATCCCAGTGGCTCACCAGCCCTGCAGCAGCCACTCACTCTCTCAGTAGTCCTGCAGGTCCAATCTCCAGAGAATAGGCCAGGCACCAATGGACTAGCTCCACTAGCACAATCCCAACAAATGCTGCTGGCCTCCTGGAAGTCGGCCTTGGGCACTGTGGCTGCTTCCCCTCCCTAGACACTCCACAAGGAAGAAGGATATAAAAGTCTCTATCAGGTTGCTCCCAACAACCAGCAAGAATGACAGTGGGACAGATCTGAATCCCAGGCTGGCAGGGGCATCCCACCATCCACCTGGAGGGCCAAATGCATCCCAGCCTCCCTCACGCCCCTGGGGACCCCACCTGTGCACGAATTTGTGCACCAGGGCTCTAGTATCTTATAAAACCACTAGAGGTCTGATGCACAAAATTCGTGCAAGAGTAGGCCTTCCTTCCCGTAGCTACCAGTATTGCTTCCTTTTGGTACCCAGAACCTGGGCTTCCCTTGCAGCCCTGGCTTCATCCAGAAGGACAGCTGGTCTAATTAGCATATTACACTTTTATTATTATAGATAGTATAGCTAACAAGACTGTACTATCCATTGGCAGCATTATCACAGTAATAATGCTGCCAGTGGACATTGCCATGGAGCCATGAGTGCAGCATTTTAAGAGACTCAAGCATGGCAAGCTGAGGTTTAGCAGTAAGATTTATCCAGGAGGAAATGGAATGCTGCCCCTAAGTTCCCAATGACTCATCTCCATCCATCTCACCATTGTCTTTATTAGACTCGGGTTATATTACCTGAGGCTTAGGAAGGACCAGCTGCTCTTTTCAAATAACCAATCAACTTCCCAAGCTTTCTTGGGCTTCTGATTGGTCCACTCTCTAACCAATCTATTTTCTAGGTTTTCTGGGGTAAATGTCTTTAATCCAATTTGATCAATTTCCCAGGCTAGGATCTAGCCCTCTTGGCTTTTACTGAGGATGTATGTGCTTATCTCCTCTTTGATTGTCCTAGCCCTCCCCCCAGTAATCTTTAGGAATGATGGTGGTTTCCTGGGAAGTGTGTAAGCTATAATTCCTGGTTAAGCAAGCAGGATTCTGCTCCCTAGTTCATTATGTTTAATGTCTGATTCCCTTTGCTAACTTCCTTTATTAATAATTAGACACCTATGCTAAAAATATGATATTTCTAATTGACCTAGAGACCTTATTCAAATTTTTCCATTTGTCCCACTGTCCTTTCTCCAGCCCAGGAGTCAATCAGGATCCAACATTGCATTCTGTTATCAGCGTTCCTTAATATCTTCCAAATCTGAGACAGTTCTTAGCTTCCTTGTCTTTCATGATCTTGACATAGTAAAATAATATTAGCCAGTAATTCTATATATTTTCCTTTGTCTAGGTTTGTCAGATATTTTTCTTGTTTATATTAAGTTGCATTTTTTTTTTTGCACAAATGCCATGGAAGTGAATCTATGCTTTCCTCAGTACCGATATAAAGAGATACATGATATTTATGTGTTTCATTACTAGTGGTGTCAACTGAAAACTTCACTAAAGTGATGTTTGCCATGTTTCTCCACTATTGAGTTAGTTTTTTCTTTATAAATTTAAGATAACCTGTAAAAACATTTTGAAAATATGCAAATATCCTATTTCTTATTATACTTTCACCTACAAATTTGTAATTCATTGATGCTTCTTTTCTATAAAAGTTAGTACCATGGTTTTTGCCAAAAATAATATCATATTTCAATAATTCTTATACATGCATTAATTTGAAATACTACTAATCTATACTAAAAAAAAAAAAGGCTAATCTGCTCATTAGACTGAGAGACCTTCCAGGCGACCTTCTGGACATCCTTCCAGACAAAGCGTGGTGGCAGGGCCAAAGTAGAGGTGGTTAGAGGCAATCAGGCTTGGAGGGGAGAGGGCAGTTGGGGTGAACAGGCTGGTGGGGGGTGGGCAGTTGGGGGAGAGCAGGCCAACAGGGGGAGCAGTTGGGATGAGCAGGCCGATGGAGGGGGAGGGGCATTGTGGGCAAGAAGGCTGGCAGGCAGAGTGGTTAGGGGTGATCAGGCAGGCAGGCAGGTGAGCAATTAGGAGCCAGCAGTCCCAGATTATGAGAGGGGTGTCCAACTGCTGGTTTAGGCCTGATTCCTGTGGGGTCCCAGATTGAAGAGGGTGCAGGCCAGGCTGTGGGACACCCATCCTTCCCATGCACAAATTTTGTGCACCAGGCCACTAGTTTATTAAAATATTTCTGGATTTTCTTTTCCACTCTACTGTGGCCCATTGATAGCAATTCACATTAGTTTGAAAAAGTTAATCTGAGTTTTAGATTCTGTTTCCTCTGAGCCTTGCAGTAGCTATTGTGAGCATTACTTTGATTCATTGGTTATTAAGGCCACTTTGTAAGGAAGTATTAAGGATAGTCATTCCACCTTCTCCTTATCTGTCTGTTCTTCTGTAAAGTTTTTCATTTTAAAAATTATCCTTCCTTTTTATTTTCTATGCATTTCCCCATACACCATTAATTCCCTCATGCTGAACATATTAAGCATAATATAAGTGCCTTGGATGTTATAACATTTGAAGAAAAGTAAGTTAATTAAGAGAAGAAAATAGTATTTTATTTTGGCTTTATTTCCTAAGCTAGAAATTAGCACATTAGGGAAATGAGAGAAGGTTCTTTGGTAAGGCAAGAACTATCAATAATGCAGTTCTCTTTGCTTCTATAGCCTATAAAAAGACAGATTGGAAGCAAAATTCAAATAAACTAGTAGATTGGTAGGAAAGAAATTAAATAAACAATTTCCAAATGGGACAACTATTCCCTTAAGCGTTTTTAAAACAGAATATTTTAACTGGATCTTGAAGTAAATATTTTTGACATTGTTTGAACAAAAGAACAACCCTCTGGCCATAGATAGAATATTCTGGGGGAGATTGGGATGTGTCACTTTGGAATTCCACCAACAAGAACAAAGTGAGGCTGAAAAGATTGTAAAGACGAATGACTGAGATGATTACAGACAATCAAAGGATAGAGGATGTTGAAGAATGATTTCAATTTAAAAGGAAAGAAAGAGAGAAGCCCTGTAAATGAAGTTTATTTTCCTCTGATGGATACTTAAGGATGTGTATGATATGATGGTATTACAAGAGTCAAGCTCATCTCAAGGAAGAAAACAAAGCATTCTAAAGTAAACCTTCTGTGCCATCACTTTACCAGGGGTAGAGGATAGGAGCCATTTATTTTGTAATAGCTCTGATAAAGTTAAATAGCCCAATAAACTGAGTCACAACTAAACCTTGGCTTTAAACTTACAGACCTATAGTCCTTCATCTGCACCACCTAGATAACAAATGATTTGTACACCATCTAGTCTATGACTACAAAGTGCTCCAGGTTTCCAGAATGAACTCATCCCTATTCCAGAGATGATGGCATGCAGAAAGTCACTGCTAATGTCATCTGCTGCTCAAGAGCCAAGTGGACTCTCTTTGGCCCACTCTATGAAAAAACTCACTGAGAAACATGAGGAAGAAGAGGAGGCTTTGTACCACGCTGTTAAACCCTTATACATTTTAAATCATTTTTCTAGAAACTGTATCCCACTTCTTAGATATTCAGTCATGCATGGTTTGACAGTAATTCCCACATTGTTCCTTCTTAAACATGTTGAGACATCTTATCCAGAGAGAAAAGTTTTGTGATTAAGACAGTGCAAGTAAGCCCTAAGCCAACCGAGTTAGGCCCCTAAAGAGACCCAGTTCATCACATCCACCGATCACGTTCACTACATGCAGTTACTTTTCAGAGCTCTTTTTTTTCTGTGCAAATTCTCTAATATGTTCTTTTTAAAAAAACAAACAAACATACCTCCATAATAGGTATAATTGAGATTCCGTTTTATGGAAAATAAATGTGAGGCCCAAAGGTAAACAACTTGTCCATTGTTATATAATTAAGTAGTATGCAAACCAGGATATGGATCCATAGGTATAACAATTTAATTACCCAAGTAGATTATTTCCAATTGCCTTTTAATACAAAGTGTTTATTTATGTTAGGTATTTTTGTCTACCATTGGTGAGGCACACTTATGAAAGGAAAGCACATGTGCTCAATTCAACTTCTTTGAGTATTTGTCATTTGATCAAACATATTGCTAATAAAACACCTTTGTAAAATCCAGCTTAAAGCTTTGTTGTTGTTGTTTTGAATGGCAAAAGAAAGATGCTATTTACTAAATAACTAAGCCCAGGAAAATCTGGGATGGGGCTTGGTCTGAGTGGGACAGCAGGAGCAGGAGACAGGTGTGATGGACTAGTGCCTAGAGGCGCCACTGTAGTCACAGTAGGGATGGTAAGACAGTTACGGGAAGGGGGAGTGAATAACTACAGTGAAAATGAGCTAGGTGGATAAACTACTGTATCTGCAACGTGTGTTTTCTTCACTTTTGACTCGTGACTTATTTTGCGGTGGTGTGCTATTTTAAAATACGTTCTTTTGTAATTGTATTTCTACCACATGATGAATGAAAAAAACAAACACGTGAAACCACACATAAGCACACATACACAAATTATGTCAATAATCTGATCACACAGACCCAAATAGACAATGTCTAACTGTTTTGTCTACCATCACGGCCATTAGATTTATGTACCTGGAGCTCCAGAGATAAAATCTGAGGTAAACTTTTGCACTTTGGAATTATCTGTCCATAGTTAATCATTAAAGCTACCTCGAGGCAATATAGATTGAGGGGGTTAAAAGGAAGACTAGGATCGAGCCTTGAGGAATTCCATCTTTTCCAGATGAGCCGAGAAAGATGAGTTAGTGAAAGAAAGTGAGAATGAGAAGATTGAAAGAGTGCGCTTTCAAAATTAAACCCAAAGATTCCTGGTTGTACCAACAACAATGTGTGAGACACTGAGCAACACATTTAATCTCTCTAGTCATTAATGTTCTCCTCTCTGTCTCCTCCACAGACCTGTTGTGAGGACATGAATGATATAACACTCTCAACCTTTATCCCTTACTAGCTCAGGGCTTGCTGTGCCATAAACAGTTCCTCAGTGCTAGTTACCATCATCATCATCCTTGTTCAGTCGTCACCACCATTGTCACGCCATCATCTTCACCATCATCATTGTCACTATTATTTCAAACGTGTGATGCAGCACTGGAAATACTGTTCCTGACTCTCAAATCTCTGCAGCATTTCCTGGGGTAAGAAGTTCTCATGTGCGGCTGGGCCCCTTGCCCACTGTGTGCTGTTTCAGGCAATGGGAATGTCTTGCAGGAGAGTGTTTAGTTCTCCTGGTTGTATAGCTCAACATCAAGTTTGTTTGTTTGTTTTTTCCTAATTTTATTCAGGTGTTTGTATTTAATGCAGAGTTAAGCAGGGAGGATGTGGATGTGGAAGGGGTAGGTGATAAGGACTGTAAAACACACACAAAGAAGATATTGAAGTGTCCCTCTGTAAAAAGATAGAAGGTAAGATACGAGGGGAAATTTATCAGAACTCTAAGTGCAGAAAGATCTGAGTAAATGTATTTCACTTCTGAAAAATTTTACAGCAAAGTAGCCTGAATAATCAATTAAATTTGGACTTATAAATGTCTAAGAATAAGTACTTTGACTAATTAACCTTCTTTCATTCTTTTGTGGTTTAATAAATTACTGAAAATATTTTTTAAAGGTCTTGCTGAGAAAATAATTGCCATTACTCATTTAACATTTGGTTTTCTGTACAAATAAAGCAAAAATGGAGAAAATAAATAAAAGTAAAATTTTATAGTCATATAACAATAAAATTTGTTTCTCTTCAACACATCGTTTCTGTCACTAAGAGATAACCATGATCAATAGCATAAAATTTTTTAAATATGTGATTTGAATTTTATTTTATTTTTTTAAATCACAGGCTTTTATTTTATTTATTTATTTTTTTATTAATTACATACAGTTTTACAAAGATTAGTACATATATCTCTTTTTTCTCCTGCCCTTCCTCCCGCCTCCCCTACCCCCCAGTGTTTTGTGTCCATTGGTTATGCTTAAATGCATGCATAAAAGTCCCTTGGCTGATCTGTTACCCACCCCACCAGTCCTCTCTGTCTTTGTTGCTATAATTAGACAGTCTGTTTGATGCTGCTCTGCCTCTGTATCTCTTTTTGTTCACCAGTTTATAATGGTTATTATTATCCATAGATGAGTGAGGATATGTGGTATTTTTCTTTCATTGACTGGCTTATTTCGCTTAGCATTATGTTCTCCAGTTCCATCCATGCTGCTGCAAATGATAAGAACTCCTTCCTTTTTACAGCAGCATAGTATTCCATTGTGTAGATGTACCACAGTTTTCTAATCCATTCATCTGCTGATGGGCACTTAGGCTGTTTCCAAATTTTAGCTATGGTATATTGTGCTGCTATGAACATAGGGATGCATATGTCCTTTCTGATTGGTGTTTCTGGTTTCTTAGGATATATTCCCAGAAGTGGGATCACAGGGTCAAAAGGGAGATCCATGTTTAATTTTTTGAGGAAACTCCATACTGCTCTCCACAGTGGCTGCACCAGTCTGCATTCCCACCAGCAGTGCACAAGTGTTCCTTTTTCTCTGCATCCTCTTCAGCACTTGTCATTTGTCAATTTGTTGATGATAGCCACTCTTACGGGTGTGAGATGGTATCTCATTGTTGTTTTGATTTGCATCTCTCGGATGATTAGTGACTTTGAACATGTTTTCATATGTCTCTTGGCTTTCCTAATGTCCTCTTTTGAAAAGTGTCTGTTTAGGTCCTTTGCCCATTTTTTGATTGGATTGTTTGTCTTTTTTTTTTTGTTAATTTGTATGAGTTCCCTATAAATGTTGGATATTAAACCTTTATCGGTGATAACACTGGCAAATATATTCTCCCATGTAGTGGGTTTTCTTGTTGTTTTGCTGATGGTTTCTTTTGCTGTGCAGAACCTTTTAATTTTGATAAAGTCCCATTTGTTTGTTTTCTCTTTAGTTTCCAATGCCCTAGGGGCTGTATCAGTGAAATGAAAGAGAAGAAATAACAACAGACCCTACAGAAATACAGAAGATTATTAAAGAATACTATGAACAACTCTATTCCAACAAACTGGACAACCTGGAGGAAATGGACATATTCCTAGAAAAATACAACATTCCAAAACTCAATCAGGAAGAATCTAAAAATCTCAATAGGCCAATCACTATGGAAGAAATTGAAGCAGTAATAAAAAAGCTCCCAGCAAACAAAAGCCCAGGGCCAGTTGGCTTCACAGGGGAGTTTTACCAAACATTTAAGGAAGATCTAAAACCTATCCTCCTCAGACTATTCCAAAAAATTCAAGAGGAAGGAACACTTCTAAACTCATTCTATGAAGCCAGCATTACCCTAATACCAAAACCAGACAAAGACAACACAATGAAAGAGAATTACAGGCCAATATCCCTCATGAACATAGATGTCAAAATCCTCAACAAAATCCTAGCAAATCAGATCCAACAGTACGTCAGAAAGATTATACACCATGACCAAGTAGGATTTATCCCAGGGATGCAAGGATGGTACAATATTCGCAAATCAATAAATGTGATACATCACATAAACAAATTAAGAGATAAAAACCACTTAATCATATCAATTGATGCAGAAAAAGCATTTGACAAAATCCAGCACCATTTTTGATAAAAACCTTCAGCAAGGTAGGAATAGAAAGATCTTACCTCAACATAATAAAAGCTATTTATGACAGACACACAGCCAACATCATACTCAATGGGCAAAAATTAAAACCATTTCACCTTAGAACAGGAACAAGACAGGGTTGCCCACTCTCACCACTCCTGTTCGACATAGTACGGGAAGTATTAGCCATTGTGATTAGACAAGAAGAAGATATAAAAGGCATCCAAATTGGAAAAGAAGAAGTAAAACTGTCCTTGTTCACAGATGACATGATATTGTACATAAAAAACCCTAAAGACTTCATCAAAAAATTATTAGACTTAATAAATGAATTCGGCAATGTAGCAGGATACAAAATCAACACCAAGAAATCTATGGCATTTTTATACACCAATAGTGAAAGTAATGAAAGAGAGACTAAAAAAACAATCCCATTTATCATCACACCAAAAAAACTAAGATACCTAGGAATAAACTTAACTAAAGAGGTAAAAGACCTCTACTCAGAAAACTACAAGACGTTGAAAAAAGAAATAGAGGAAGACATAAACAGATGGAAGAACATACCATGTTCATGGATTGGTAGAATCAATATCATTAAAATGTCAATACTACCTAAAGCAATTTATAAATTCAACACAATCCCCATTAAAAAACCAATGGCATATTTTACAGACCTAGAACGAAATCTCCAGAAATTCATCTGGAATAAAAAATACCCCAAATAGCTGCAGCGATCCGGAGAAAGAAGAACAAAGTAGGAGGGATCTCAATACCAGATATCAAACTGTATTATAAAGCCACTGTTCTCAGAACTGCCTGGTACTGGCATAAGAATAGACATATAGATCAATGGAATAGAATAGAGAACCCAGAAATCGACCCGAACCAATATGCTCAATTAATATTTGACAAAGGAGACAAGAACATACAATGGAATTAAGACAGTCTCTTCAATAAATGGTGCTGGGAAAATTGGACAGATATATGCAAAAAAAAAAAAAAATGAAACTAGACCACCAACTAACACCATACACAAAAATTAACTCAAAATGGATAAAGGACTTAAATGTAAAATGGAAAACCATAAAAATACTAGAGGAATAGAAAGGCAACAAAATCTCAGACATATGTGATTTGAATTTTTAACAAATAGAATGATTCAGTCTTAAGCAGTAAGGCACAGAATATTTTTAAAATTTTTATTTTATTTTTTCCATCACCTTTTATCCCCTCTATGACCTCCCCACCTCCACCCATCCTCCTCCACCCCCATGATACATTTACACATTAGAATATTACTCTGCCACTAAAAGGAAGAAAATTGTACCCTTTGTAACAATATGGATGGGCCTGGAGAACATTATACTAAATGAAATAAGCTATTCAGAGAAAGACAGGTACTATATGATTTCACTCATATGTGGAATTTAATGAACAAACTGAACTACCAAGCCCAATAGAGACAGAATCATAGGTAGAGAGCAGGCAGATAGCTCTGGGTCAGTCGCAGGGAGGGGTAGGTAGGGGGCCATGGAGGAATTGAGCAAAAAGGAAAAAAGAGAACTCATAGAACAGCAGAGAAGATTTTAACTACTCTTAAAAGCTAAAATTTCACATGGTAGGAAAATACTTGATATTGAATTTCTTATTTCTTCTGGCAGCAATTAACTCTAAGTAATTTCGGAAATATTTCTGTGAATAGTATATGCTTTTTTGTTATATTAATCTGTTAATATTTAATTAAAATGATCCTCTTAAATATTTTATGTGAAGAGAATAGCAAGCTGATTATTTACAAATGCAATGAATTGCTGATTTCTTATCAGATTTTCTAATGAAATACAGGTGAAAGAGAATCTTTTAATGTATATTATTATGCATAGCATTTTGTATCAGACAGTATTTTAAAGCTAATAATGGTATTCATATATTGTTAGATTTTATGTCTTTATAAGTGATAAAAAGTTAGAGAAAACCTTTTGCAGTATGCACAAACTCAAAGCTGCTAAAATGACATCTGCCCAAGTTAAAACTCTGTTCTGTGTACAGTAATGTAAAGACTTGAGGTCTACTGCGTATCATTTCTAGCCTCTCATCCTTCAACAGTAATTCATCATATACATTTCTACTCTAAAAATAGTGGGATTTGGGAACCTTCAGCACCAAATAAAAATATTATGAAGACCAGAGATCTATCATTACCCTTCTGCTTTGAAAAGACTAAAGGTAAACTGCATAAAATAACCTATGTCAAATTAGATTTGGATGAAACAACATAAAACAGAGGGTAAATTTTTGTTTTCTTTAAAGATCAGGAGATTACTGCATTCCTATTTATAAGTGTCCTTTCTTCTTTCATTCTAAAAAATAAAAAACAAATATCTCAAAACCATACTGATGCAAAGCAGATATGGTTTATGCTAAAAAGATTACAGAATAGTAAGTAAATACCTTTGGCTCTAAATAAAAAGTGAAGCAAGTTAATGTACATGTAAACATTTCAAGTTTATATAAAATCGGTAAAACATGGAGATACATGTTTTTATGCTTCCCACCTTAACTGGCTTTTAAAACTAATCAGTGACTTTTTTAGCTTGATATTATCAAATAAGATAAGATGGTTTATAACACTCGTTGGCAAAATTGAAATGAGGCAGGCAGAATCATACACCACCATAGAGCATAAATTGTTGAAACGCTTACAGAAAACAAACTGAACTTAAAAATGCTAATGTTTTGAGCACTTTTAGAAATCTCTCATAAGGAAATAATTATTTAAAATTTAGAAAATGGCTTTTATGTAAAAATGTTAAAAACCAATTACGTATATAATTTAAAACAAAATTATAATAATAAATTATAATAAATTGTGGTTGTGGTCACACGCACATAGAAACTCACAAACACACACAGTGATATATTCACACAATAAAATTTTATGCAGCTGTTGAAATAAACAACATTTATGGGCATAGAAAAATGTCTTAAAATAATATTAAGTCAAATATAGTCAATAATATTGGAGTTACTATGTGTGGTGTCAGATGAGGACTAGATTTAGGGTAATCATTTCATTTTTTAAATTGTGTAAATGTCTAATCACTACTGTATGCCTGTGACAGATATAATGTTATGTTTGTTGACTATAATTAATTTTAAAAACTCAAATGATAAAATATGTTTATATATAAAAAATCTTATTCCAATAAACATAAGCTGGAGAAACTACATAAAAATGTATTGTTGGATGTCACATATATATTTGTTTACTTCTCCTTATAAGCTTTTGTCTTTTCCAAATTTATAGGTATATTATACTTCGAGGTATATTATACTTTAGAAAAAAATTAAAATTATTCATAGCAACATTGCCAGAAAAACAGATATCGAGGTTACAACTTTATTTAAAGGGATAATTAGATATTTCCTCAATTTTTAAAATTTCCTCATTAGGGCAAAATTTTACATGGAGAAGTTTTGGACGAAGGCAGATTTTCAGAAAAATAATTCTTGTTTTCTCTAGGACCTTGTTTTTGTAAGCACAGTTACAATATTCTAGAACAGAAAGAATGTATGTAAAAAGTTTATTCCAGGAACAAGTAATAAAACTTAAGAACAATGCAAGTAAAATTATGAGGTATTCCAAGACAAATATATTTCTAGTAATGAATTTTTGACCAAGTGACCTCTATATTCTTTCCGTCCCAACATATTAGGCTTCCAGAATATTTCCAAAAATATGAATGTGTCCCCAAATTTACCTTTGCTCAAATAATCTCTCTTGATTTATTGTTATGGCGAGGAAGGTGTGTGAAATTTCTCTTTTCTTATACATAGTATATGTACTTATATGTCTCAGTTGCACAAACGTTTTCTCTGTGGTCCACAGGTCCACTTCCAAATCTCTTGGTCTCAGCTTTCAGAGGCTCTTACTTTTATGGGGAGTGGAATTATTCTTTACAAACCATTTGTTTAAATTTTGAGACAGTATCCTCTTGACTTCAAGCCACACAATTTGATTCTTACTGTTTTATTTTGTTTTGTTTTCCTTTAGACATTGGAGCATATTCTCCTCTTTTAAATTGCTTTGCATTCCGGTCATTAATTGGTGAATGTTGGGGGCTCACCATGTGTTTCACATAAAATTTCCAGCTTCCTTGGGTGTTATGTGACAGCCTCCTTGAATGCTGAAGACAAGGTGCTTGCACTTTGTCTAAAAAAGAAAAAAGAAAAAAGGACACGATTTGAACTAAGGTAAATTTACAGTAGCCAAGGTTGCAACACAATCGAGAACTCGGCAATTCCTGGACGGAGGAACAGTCATAAAGGACAACTCGCAAGCGTAAAATATATCAATGTTGCTAACAGAATGTGAGAGCATGTCATGTACACATCTGGGGAGCTTCAGGCACAAAGTAGGAAAAGATCAGGAAACAGGAGCTGATTAAATATTGCATTGCTCTCAATAGGCAAATCAAATTAAAAACAATCTTGAAGTCTTGAGTGAAGTAAATAAAATCACACCCTATAAAGCAAGAAGCGATTCTGAGTTGGGAGAAGCTTCCTGGAGCCGTGTAAGTTTTATGTGAGGTCCCTGAATCCTCTTTAACAAATGTTTCCTTCTGGCCTCTTTTCAAGGTCTATGCTATTTAAGTACATGAACCCCAAAGGGTAGAATTCACAGGGAGGATTATGAACAGAAGAGAGTAATAAACATACATACTTTTTTAAAAAAGTGCTTTTACCCCCCTTTTTTTCTATTCTATTTAAAAATATGTTCTTATTTCTGAGAGAGAGAGGAGAGAGAGAGAGAGAGAGAGAGAGAGAGAGAGAGAGAGAGAGAGATCCATCAAGCCCACAATGTGGGCATGTGCCCTGACCGGGAATTGAACCAGCAATCTTTTGGTACATGGGACAAAGCCCAACCAACTGAGCCATACAGCCATACAAGCTAGGGCTCCTCTATTCTAATAGTAGTAGTAGTAGTAATAGTAGTAGTAGTAGTAGTAATGAAAAAGTGAAAGTATGGAGTAGAGAGAGAATAGACCTAAATATGGGCATGAAGAGATATATCAAAGATGAAAAATTAAAGAAGAAATCAAGAAAGATGAATTATGGCAAAGTGTAAGAAGAAAGTGAAGGGCTCATCCTGGAAATAATAATTGGTCCCTGACTGTACAGAATAATATTAATGGAATTTTTCTAATAAATCCAATGGAATACTAGCATGAATATTGAAAAACAAAGAACAACTCTCATTGCCTGGCTTTCTCAAGAAGTCTCATCTCCAAATTAGAGGAAATAATTTAAAGAATTAGATTACAAGACATTTAAGTCTGCAACCTTGAACTGGCATACCCACACATTAAGTTGTTTCCATCAGTGTCTTTGTGTTTCAGGACAAGCAAAGGAAATGACAGTATTGTGTATGTATCTTTATATTCCCGAGGGAAGTTAGAGGAAAACTTTTATTTAGATGAATTTGGATTTTTTTATACTATTATATGACACTAGACACTTTAATTTTTGAACTGAGATTCTTGGGAGAACCAAAGAGCATAGAAAATGTCCAGATAATTCATGGAATTTCTATATTTTATTCAAAGGTAAAGAAGAGATTTGGACAGGTAGTAGGAGATAAGAATTAAATTTCCTGATAACATACCATAGGACATGTTTTTGTTCAATGTAACAGTTATACATGAGGACATTTCAAAGCAAATTAATCATATCACATTTTGTAAACTGCATGTCACATAATGCAGTAACACTGGACATTAGCAATGAGTAATCAAACATAAGTATTGAAATTAACAGAGATTCTCCAATAGAGTTCTGAGCAATTCTAAAGCCAAGGATGAGGCCTATGGGCTTATGGTCCAGCATAGACAACACCGGAGTGGAAGCACATCCTGACTACACTTCCAGAAAGGGTTCCCATGACAGGATGAGGGCTCAGGGGGTAGGGAGAATACAGGGGGATAGTGACTCCCCACTCATCATTGTAAATAAGGCCTCTTCCAGGCAAAAAGTGAGAATGCTGTTGTGACTGTGTTTTGGTTATCATATGAAACACATACAATTCTTCCTTTTCTCAAAAATGAGAAGTTGCTGACTACAGATGTAGCTGACTCCATCTTCCTCATGAGGAATGCCCCTGCAACCATTAAGTAGTCAAGAGAATATATGGCTAAATTAAAACTCCTTCAATAAAACCTTTATATTGGCATAACAGATTTGGAATGTCAGCCAGAATCAATTGGAACATCCATTATTAGAAAAGCATACACTTCTCCCTGTGAGCTCAAAGCATAGAAAAATTATCAGATAGGTAAAAAAGATACTTTGTGTTCCTCTGACACAGGAGAACGATATCTATGGTCAAGAGAGAGAAAAAGACAGAGAGCAAGCTCTTTAAAAATTTATTTTCTCAATTTAAGAGGTGAATATAGCTCTTAGGCTGTTATGTAGAGATGTGAAATTCAAGATATAGAAAAGACTAGTCCTTTATAAAATAGAAACAAAAAGACTGATGAAAAAAATTTGCCATGGAAGCAATAAGTAGCTAACACAACACTGTAATATTAATAAATTAGAAAATCTTAAAGCATTCACACAATAGGATACAATTGCACTCTAATAATCAGAGGAGGGTATATTTTTCGAGGGATTATATATCCAAGTGTGGGTTTAGGGAAATCCCAGAGAAGAAAGCATCAGCCTGGGCTTAGAGGCAGCCACGTTCCTACTAAACTTGAAGAGACAGATGAAGCGACTGGCTGTCTTAACTGGGAGGGAGGGGATGACATGATGGGCACATATGTTTCATTTTCATGCATGAGATTAATGAATTTCTCTGTGTAATTTATAGAAAATAATAAAAATCAGACTTTTCAACTGAAGGACTTGTATGCATGCATATAAGCATAATCAATGGTCACCAGACACTGGGGGGTAGGGGAGGAGGGGGGAAGGTCAAGGGAAAAAATGGAGACTTATTTAACACTCTTTGTAATACTTTAAGGAATAAAACAAAATTTAAATAAAAATTTAAAAATAAAAAAATCAGACTTTTCCAAAACAAATAATATTGAAATGCATGTCCAGTATTATCATTCATTTATGTGATGATAAATTCTTAATGTACCTCATTATATACTCTTTTAATAGATAAGAAATAAATTGGATAGTATTTCATTTTACTTATGATGTTTAAACCATAAAGGTGATACCCTCGTCATCTCACAGGCTTATTTTCATTTTTACTTATAAAGTCATTTGTAGATATAATTTTTACAAAATAATTTTTTTAAAGATAAATTCATTTTATTTTTGACATTTCAACAGACACACTAAAAACGAACTACTGGTTATTTCCAATGCTGTCAAATGTAACACCAAAATGTGGTAAATATCAAATTTATTAGGTATGCTTTTTACAATTAAAGCTATATGCTTTTCAAAAGTAAATAAAAATTAGGATAACTAATTTACTTTTTATGCTTTTCTGTTTTGTCCTAACCCCCACTGAAAAATTTCTTTATTGATTTTAGCTACAGAGGAAGAGAGAGAGAGAGAGAGAGAGAGAGAGAGAGAGAGAGAGAGAGAGAGAGATTGTTTAGCTACCTCTGCTACATACCTAGTACATATTGATGAAACCAACAACGTGCATATGTACTCTTATTGGAGCCCCTTACACGTCCAGCGTGGTTCAGGGTTCCTGTTCAGGGTTCGAGTTCTGAAGGAGGCCTCACACAAAATGAAGATAGAGAGACTAGAAGAGAATCAATTTGGAAACTGGGGGACCAGGCGTGGAGCCTTCCTCTACCAGGGTAGATTGCCCACTGATGCCTGGGTCTCACCAGCCTTTTATTGAGTCTCTGAGAAAACAACCATATGCTTAGGCAGGAAATTCAGGCAGCAAGAATTTACATGTAAGTAACAAGTAAGAGTTTGCTTTAACTAACAATGTTTCAACTTAATGGGTGCACAGCTCTGACCTTTCAGAGCAACCAAGGTTGGTGAAAATAATCAGTTTCCAGCATACTCTGACTGGGAATCAAACCAGCAACCAATGATGCTCCATTGAGTGAGCCAAATGGGCCAAGGCTTTTAAGTTTTCATAAAACCAACTGAAGAATTATATAGCCCATTGTCATTATAAAAGTTTCTTCCCCAAAATTTGAGAAATAATTTGATGGATAAGTTTAGTGGTAGTAGTATCTTAGTGTTTTACAGTAAGCTTTGTTTTTTTTAATCCAGGAATAGACTGCAAACCTATCTTTGGCAATAGTTCCTAACACTTAAATTGAATTTTGGTATTTGGTATTTTTTTTAAATATATTTTTATTAATTTCAGAGAGGAAGGGAGAGAGAGAAGGAGAGATAGAAACATCAGTGATGAGAGAGAATCATTGATCAGCTGCCTCCTGCACGCCCCCTACAGGGGATTAAACCCACAATCTGGGCATGTGCCCTGATTGGGAATTAAACTGTGACCTGCTGGTTCATAGGTTGACACTCAACCACTGAGCCATGCCGGGCGGGCAGTGTGTGGTATTTTATTGTGTTTTTCTTCTATAATGGAGAGCTCAATCTAGTGGCTCTATTGGTATTAGGAGAAATCATTTGCTACGAGGTTCTGTCGCCAGTACATTTATTTTCAAGAGCTTTTCACTCTGCAATTGAAGTGGCATTGTAAAAGCCTTTCTCTTAGAGTGTCTCAGTCAGTGATGGTAATTATTCTCCATGACACTAGGAGAAATAGTTATTTTGGTGACAACAAGTATAAAGATAAGTATGTACTTAGAACAAGAAGCTAGCACCATCAGACTCTGCTTTAGCCCTGCATTAGGCATGTGCATCTACATCTACAAAATGAAGAATTTTATTTCAAATTAAAACTAAAATCATCAATAAAATGAAAGGCCATTTGTCAACAACAATTTAAACAAATGTGAGTTTAATGTAAAAAGTTAAGAAACATCTGGCCCCTCTATCCATTTATTTTTTAAATATATTTTATTGATTTTTTACAGTGAGGAAGGGAGAGGGATAGAGAGTTAGAAACATCAATGAGAGAGAAACATTGATCAGCCGCCTTCTGCACACCTCCTACTGGGGATGTGCCCGCAACCGAGGTACATGCCTTTGACTGGAATCGAACCTGGGACCCTTGAGTACGCAGGCCGATGCTCTCTCCACTGAGCCAAACCAGTTAGGACCCCTCTATCCATTTAAAACACAAAACAAAACCTCCAGCATTCAAAAATGCTAACAGTACCTCTGTAGCTCAGAGGTACTGAGTCTAGTTTCTCAGCTATGTGCATTGGACATATTCTCAGCTGGAAACAACAGAAGCCCTCTGGTTGCTTTAAGCAAAACAAAGCTTTTCAAAGCCTATTAGGTAACGCCCAGAATGTTGGGAAAATTTGCTGAGAAGGACTTAAGGTTTAGCTTTCAGGAACAACACCCAAACCATGTCTAGGAGTGATCTGATAAGACTGATGGATGCCACCGATTGCTCCATGCCAAGACCTTGACTTAATTACAACTGCCAGATCTGTCACCCAAATACCAACAATAAAGAAGTGCCATCAAAGCCACTTCCTGGCATTGTTCATTTCAGAATTCAAATCTTATGGAGACAAAATTGGTGGAGTATATATAACTTAAATAACACATGAAAAATTGAGTTGTGTGTTCAACTTTGAGGAATCTTCAGTCACATAAAGTGTAAATTTTCTAAATCTAGAAAAGCTATTGAAAAGATCATGTACTGCCCTAGCCAGTGTGTCAGGTTAGAGTGTTGGCCCACAGACTGAAGGGTAGCAGGTTCAATCCCTGCTCAGGATGCAACTGATCAATGTCTTTCTCTCTTCCCCCTCCTTCCCTCCATTCTCTCTAAAAGTCCATACAGAAAATATCATTGGGTGAGAATTAACAACAACAACATCAACAAAAAGATCATATACTGTTACAAATATGATAGTTACCAATACATGGTAGAATCTAAAAATTGGTAAATATTATAGAAGCTTTTTTGATTGTCAGCTATCCATTGCATTTATTCTTTTAACAGTTTTGCTATTAGTTCTGTGATGTAGGAAAAGTTATTTAAACTTTGTTTAGACCCAGGTATCTTAAATGTAAAATAGGAAAAATTATATTTATGAAACCACAGATCAATAGTGAGAATTAAATAATGTAATATGTATAAATTTCTTAGGACAAATATAGACCTTGGTAAACACTCAGTAAATTCTATTTTCTATCATTATTAAACTTAATATTCTAAATAAAAATATAACAGTATCTCAAACTAACAGGTATCCAGCCTTTGGAGAAGTTTTAGTGTTATGAGGTTCATATCCCTGTACATCAGCTCATTCTATAGGACTTATTTTTATTTATTTTGCATATATTATCACACTTATGCCATTATAATTTACTGATTTAGAAGCCATCAGCATAAAATAAGATTCATTTGTGTTAAATTTACTTGTGTTACTTCTGTTAAATTTAACAGTTTCTCATAATAGCAATATTTTTAAGTATTGTTGGTTTTCATACCTCCACAAAAATATTTCATCTACATTACAATAGCACTAAAAATCATGATTACCACAGGGTGTAATACTCAGATCTAATAACATTGACAGTATCCCATCAAGTAGCAGGGTCATGCATCTACACTGATATAACACAATGTGGAGATTTGGAGCAGAAGCTCCAGTTCCTGATCATCAGGGTTTAATCCTAGTTCTTCTGACTACAAGTTGTGTGACCCTGAGAAGGTTATTCAGGCTTTCTGGGTCATCTGTAAAATTGTTGAGTAATAGCATCTAGCTCATAGCGATTTTGTGAGAATTGACCATATCCTTATATAAAGTGATTAGAATGGGGACATTTCTAAAGTTAATACTGTATGATTACAAGTTATTATTAATGTTATATATCTGGGTCTATTCAAAGTGCTGAGAATACCAATATAAGAATAAGACAAGATTCATGCTCCTCAACTCCCTCACAGTGAATATGGAAGAAAGACACACAAATTGATCATTATAATGCACTTTAGGAAATAGATGTACATAAGCACTTAACCCAATATGGGGACTAGGCGAAAGTGAGTTCAGAGGAGGTTTCTTAGAGATGATGGGAGGGTTAAGCAACTGAAAACTACAGAGCATCTATGCTGATCTGAAGTAGAAACCAACTTGTCTACAGAAATGATAATGAGTAACGAGATTAAGGAGCTTGAACACATTAGTAATAAAATGGTGATTAATTACAAAATTTACAAAATTCATGGGATGAAAGACTAAGCTAAGCAAGAACAATCACTAAGCATGAAGTTCTATATTTTTGGTCAAACAACACCTCATTATTTGTGGATTATCTACAGTAAGAGGTAGGCACTATAAGGAATGTATTTAATTTTTAAAAAGTAAGTTGATTTAGTTTATGAAATTATGTACATATCAGCCATTTTTAAATCTTCTCAAATGTAGACAGACCTATATATATAAAAGAGAGAAAGAAAGAGAGAGAGACACATCCAAACCTGTAAGAAATTTCATCATATGTAACTTAGATCTGATGAACTATGATGAAAATATGGAAATTTTTCCAGTAATAAGAACTATATTTCTCTTTGATTGGATAATCTAATAAGGTCACTCTTGCATTCAGCAAAGTCATTCTAAGATTAATCACTGTATGATATATGCGTATTTCACATGAGAGCTGTGGAAATATTCAAGGACTTTAAACTTATAGTGAAACTGAAATATGACTCAAAAATATTTTCAGAACTACAAAGCTTATTAACATTTCTCAGGGATTTAGTGCAATGAATCTCACAGTTTTTTGTTTTAATTTTTGCAGATAAGTAAGGCTTATATTTTACATTTTATTTTAAGCTAAGTAAGGTTTATATTTTATATTTTATTGTCCATTTTTAACAAGAACAGAAGTCTCATTTATTGCTTTGGGACAATTACTTTCAGTTAGTTATAAAGCACACAGGAAACAGTATACCTCAGTTTTGAAAAGTTATATCACTGAATAAAGTGAAATTACATAAGATGCTGCAATGTGTAAAAACAGCAATAGTAAATTAATATTACTATAATTAGCCCCAAAAGGACCAAGTTAGTTTATCATTGATCACTGATTATGAATACCTCAAAGAGAAAAAGTAGCTCAAAGCTCACATCTGCCAATGGTGACAGTAGTGTCACCATTCTATAACAACAACAATAACTAAACAGTATCACATGCTCTTAAAAGTTCTAAATTCATACTAAAAATCCTAACCTGAGCAAACACACTAGAAAAAATATAGAAGACATCCACATTGGAGAGGGAAAGATAAAGTTATATCTCTTTACAGATCATATGAATTTATATGCACAAAATCCTAAAGATTACATACACACACATACACAACAACAATAAAAAACTTAAACCTAATAAATAAATTCAGCAAAGTTGCAGGATACAACAAATGCACAAAAATGATTAAGTGCATTTCTACACACTAATAATAAACAACCTGAAAAGGAAATTTAAAAAAGATAATTGAAGTTATGATAGTATCAAAAAAGTATAAAATACTTAGAAGTAAACTTAAGCAAGAAGGTGAAAAACTTGTACACTAAAAAATAGGAAACTTTCTGAAAGCAATTTAAAAAGACAAATAAATAGAAATATATTCTTTGTTTATAGATCAGAAGATTTAATATTGTTAAATGCCCATACTACTCAAAGCAATCTACAGATGTAATGGAAGCCCTCTAAAATCCCAGTGTCATCACTGGCACAAATTTTTAAAAATCCTAAAATTCATATAAATCTCAAAGGACTCCAAATGCCAAAACAATTATGAAAAAGAAAAACAATATTGGAGGCTTCACACTCCCTGATTTCAAAATATATTGCAAAGATACAGTAATCATAACAGCATTGTACTGTCAGAAAGCCAAATATATAGACCAATAATAACAAACAAAAAGTCCATAAATAAATCCTCATGTATATGGTCAATAAAAATAAAAATCTTTTTCTCAATGAAAGAAACTTTCAACAGAGTGTAAACTTATGCTACAGAATGGGAGAAAATATTTGTCAGACATACATCTGGTAAGAGATTAATGTTCAGAATGTATACAGAACTATAATTCCATAGAAACTCAATTTAAAAACAATGATAATCCAATTTAAAAATGGGCAAAGATTTGAATAGACATAATTTCTCCAAAAATATACAAATGGATAATAAGCATATGTAAAGATCCTCAACATCACCAATCACAAGAAAAGGCAAATCAAAAGCACAATGAGCATAACTTCATACCCATCAAGATAGTCACTATTGAGAAAAAAATTGACAAGGATGTAGAAATTGGAACTATTGGTTGAAATGTAAAATGGTAAAGGCTTGTTTTGTAAAACAGTAAGGAGGGTTCCTCAAATTAAAACTAGAACTACCACATGACTCAATAATTCAACTTATGGGTATTTATCAAAATAATTGAAATTGGCATCTTGAAGTCATATTTGCATTCATATATTCATTGCAGCATTATTCACAAAAGTCTAGTGGTGGAAACATCCTACATGTCCATTAATGGATGCATGTGTAATATATATGTAAAGAAATTTATTTACTTTTTTTAAAGATGGAAATTCTAAGATGTGCTACAATCTTGATAAACCTTGTTATGCTACGCAAACCAGTCACAAAAGACAAATACTGCATTATTTCACTTACTAGCATGTGAACTCTCTAAAGTAATCAAACCCTTAGAAACAGAAGGTAAAATGCTGGTTGCCAGGACAGGGGGAGGAAGGAAAAGAGGAGTTGTTGTTTATTGGGTGTAGAGTTTCAGTTTTTCAAGATGAAAAAGTTCTAGAGATATGCTACACAACAATGTGCATATAGTTAACACTGTTGTATTATAATCTTCAAAGAGGCGAAGATGCTGCATTTTATATGTTTTTTAATCACAACAAATATTTCTAAACTTTGCTTTTGGAAAAAATTAAAATTCTATATAAAATGCCTTTGACTAGAGAAAGAAATACAAAGTAATTTTCTTGAATTTTTTTACTTTAGCCTGCCATATCCTATCTAATAAAGAGGAAATATGCAAATTGACTATCACTCTGCCACAAAGATGGTGGCTCCAGTCCTCTCAGCCCTGCTGGAGTCCCCCATCCCAGGGGGGTGGCCTCTGAGAGCGAGCAGTGTGAGCTGCCTGGCAGAATGCTTGCTTTGTCACCACACTGACAAAGCGAGTGTTCCACCCCAGCTGCAGAGAGCCTCTGAGCAGGGCCAGGAAGCAAGCATTCCAGCCTGGTCTCAGAGGGCCAAATGACAGAATAGATTAGTACTGATTCAAAATGGCACCTGCTCTATTGGCCTTCACCCCAGTACTAAGTCTGGATAACTATCTTCTAAGTAAAGTAGATCCCCTGACCAATTATGACTGAAAGCTCAACCAGACTGGAAGTCAGTGCTGAGTTGCCATGGTGACTCAGCACTGACTGGGGCCGCTGGGGGTTCCTGACCCAGCACTGACACTGTGGATCAGGCCTGGAGAGACACCTGCAGAGAGAGAGGCAGGGTCTGATCCATAGCCTCTGTGGCAGCCATTGATCAGAACTTGCCTCTCTTTCTCTCCCAGCCTGGCCAACAGCCATGCCTCCATTTCTCTCCAGGCCTCCACCAGGGCTGCTAATCAGCCCCACCCTTCTGATCAGACCCCGTTGATAGGTCCAGAAATACTGATTGACATAGTAACTAACCAATCAGAACCAAACCTGGGTGAATGTAAGGAGCCAATGTCTGCCTAGGAGGAGGAGCTTTGACACTGACTGGCATAGAAACTGACCAATCAGAACCAAATTGGCCGGCAAAGGAGGGCAGTTGGGGTCAGATCAGGCAGGCAAAAAAGGGAAGTTGGGGACAAGATCTGACTGGCAAGGGAGGGCAGTTAGGGGCTATCAGGCAGGCAGAGACAGTTAGGGGCAATCAGGCCAGCAGGGAAGAGAAGTTAGGGGACATCAGGCAGGCAGGGGCAGTTAAGGGCAATCAGGCAGGTAGGCAGGTGAGTGGTAAGGAGCCAGTGGTCCCAGATTGTGCGAGAGGTGTCTAAACCCCTGTGGGATCGGGCCTAAACCAGCGGTTGGATCTCCCCCAAGGGGTCCCCAATTGGAATGGGTGCAGGCTAGGCTGAGGGAAACCCCCCCTCTGTGCATAAATTTCATGCACCAGGCCTCTAGTATGTATATACAATTTTCTGCAAAATGACCACAAGCCAATGGGGAAGAATTATACAGTGAAAAATAAATGTTTGTCTTTCACCTTTTAATATAGATGTATATTGATTGATTTCAGAGAGGGAGAGAGAGAGTGAGATAGAAACATCAGTGATGAGAATCATTGATCATCTGGCTCTTGCACATCCCCACGCTGGAAATTGAACCATGACCTCTTGGTGAGCAACACCAGTCAGCCTACCTTTACTTTAAAAAATATGAGGGGAAGGCTAATGAGGAACACACACACACACACACACACACACACACACAAGCAGAATCCATGGAGGAAAGAGATATGCTAGTGTATTCTTACAGATTACTGGGGTCTATCTGGCTACTTATCTCTGCAAGATCATGCCAGAAGGGCAAACAAAAGATTGAAGTGTAAACAGATCATATAGGGCCTGAGGTTTTTAATTTATATTTAGTAAATTTAATTGTGTAACTCTTTCTTATCTGAAAGTATTTATAGTGAGTCCTAGAGGTTTCTCAGATGATCAAGGAAACAGATATGACCACACAGTGGTACTAGGGACACAGAAAGCTTCATCTGGGCCATACTTTGAAGGTCTGCATGCTGGGGATATCCCTCACAGCATGTGACTTTTGGAGGTACTACTCAGAAGGAGGAGAGGATAAAAGACTCCTGGAGGAGGGAATTAAAAAAAGAGAACTCATGTGTTTAGATATCACCCAATAGCAAAATGGGGCTTTTTCCAAAAAGCAACAGAGATTTGGGTTCTGGTATATCTCAGGTCTATTTTATCTACGGCTAGCAGAGGTTAGATGTAGTTTCATCGTGTAGAGCAGACAGGTTCTATCTAAATGGCTAAAATTCTCTCTACATCCATGCACCTCACAATGAATTGCGTATGCAATGGAGGCATACCATACAGCTTGGGTGTGTGGTAGGCTATGCCATCTAGGTTTGTGTAAGTGCACTTGATGTTCATACAATACTGAAATCAACTAATAACACATTTCTCAGAATGTAGCCCTGTGGGTAAGTGGTGCATGATGCTATCTGGATTATATTTAAGATAATTGAACAAGTAAAAATTTGAGTTTGGCACCAGAGAGTTTTTGAGCTAATGGGTCCCAGTTGCTATGAAGAAGTAAACAGCATATGACAATATATAAGGGCCCATCTTTAACCCATCTATAAAACAAATATGTTACAAAGCATGCCCAGTTAACAGTAGAGAAAAGAAATATAAATCAATTAAAAGGAATTCAGTATCTTGGGAAAATAATTGTTTCCCCCATGTGTTTTTAAATGAAGTCACATTATTTTCAAAGGAAGAAAATTATGTTATTTAGTCAACTTTTAGAAATGTAACATAAAAAGTACTTGATGTTTAAGATAGTATGATTAGTCTATCTTTATGGCCTATGAGTTTGTTTTATTTGCTTCGTTGTATTGAAGCCAAGTATGTTTTATCATCATTTTAAGATTACTGAAAAACTTTTAAAAGACAAGTCTACGGGTTGTGGAAAATATTTAATTCATGATTTATGTTAAAACTTTTATTTTAATTGTGAAACCTATACTTGAAGTCTTTAAGGTGAATTTCATTAAGTAGCTTATTACTTTTCCCTTTATTTATGTTTGTTTTTCTCTGTACTTGACTCAATTCAATTAATTATAAACTATAAATATCTATTTGTTTCAAGACAAAAATTTTATATGTTATGATGGTGAAACATAAGTGTACTAATCTGTACTATATTTATGAATATTTAAGATATTTATCGTATAATGGTATTTGAGAACTATAATAAGCTGTTATTGTAATAGAGTTTTTTTTAAATAATAATGTCATCCCATCTGGGCTACCCATCAAAATGTAGTGGAAACCATTAGGTTACATTCTACAACTAGTAATTTTATAGTTTCAAATATACAAAAAAAGAAGCCCTATTGTCTTAACATAGTCACAGATATACATTATAAACCAATAAGAAGAAAAATTTCAAATATAAATGTAAGGGAATTCTATATGTTGATATACAGGAATGAATAATCCTATCTAATAAAATGCCTTGGATCCTTCTCTGGTCATATGTAGCACATCCTGCCATTTCTAATAAGTATTTAGAGCGCTGAATCATGGAGACAGCTGAAATTAGAGACTTCTGAAACCTAAAGCAAAAGCAGTTAACCCCAATCAAGTCTCAATAACTAATATAAGTAGTTGGCAGCTGAGCCTGGATGTCATCATGTATTAGATTGAATGAGGCCAAAGTGAATTATCTTTTGGCTGATGAGATTATTTCCCTCATGGTAGGGAACATATTTTATACCTTATTTTACCACCAGGTATGTGGCTTTCAGTACAGCAATCGGATCACAATGGGGATTTATATAATTAGTATGAACCTGGAGTAGCTGGAGATTTGAACTGTAGCCATTCCAAAGTGGAATTCCAAAGCTAATCAAGCTCCATAGCTCGTCAGCAGCTCTCATGATCAAGATTAAACTGCTCTCTTCTGCCTAATGGTGCTATCTTTGGTCCGGCTCCTCTCTCTCTCCAGGATTAGCCACGTGCATATCCCCAGCCTCACAGCTTTCTCATCTCTTGGCAGCCTTCAGTTTTAAACTTAAGACTTCAGGCGGTCATGCTTTCTGTTGCTAGGCTTTTTATTTTGAAAACCTCTTCAAATTGATTGTGCAACTACCTTGGATGCTAGATTATCTGTGGAAAATTTAGTTGACAGTGAAGAACTGGATGGGAAGGTTGAAACCCTGACTTTTTCAAATCACTGAAAATGGCTGTCTCTGTTTTTCCTGTTTTAGGATGTAGCATCTTACTACATTTTTCACTTTTATATTTTGCACAATGAAAATACGAGAGCTAATTGGGTTAGCCATATAATTTACATGCTCTATTATGTTTTCTTTTTAATGATGTTTATTGTTGTTGGTAGTTTGTTTCATTTTTTTTCAAAAGTCTCATCAGTACTGAGAAAAAGGTATAGCAGTTGTAAAAATTAAACAGTTAACCAATTATGAAAGCAGTCTGATCATAAAAGCCCTTAGACTGGCACTTGGTCTGCATTTGATGTGATTAGAAAGAAATATGTTAATTTTAAAACAAACACATGAATAACTTTTCCAAGGTCTCTAATACCTGGATAACACACCCGGTGGTGGATTAAACATTTTTGCTTTAGAGAACAAAAGGGTGAGGTTCTGGCTTTGAGTGGACAAGGAACTCAGGATGATTAAGACAGAGCTGACTTATAGTTTCTTTCAGAGGCATACCACTCCCTCACCCCTTTGACCTCCCCTATTGCTCCCAACTGTGTCACTCTCATGCCCCCCTCATCCACACCACGGCCCAGGCAGCAGCAGATTCAAGGTCAGCAGGGCAGAGGAAGTCATACAGACTCACTTCTCTAAGAAGCTAGTTCACCCTGACCTAAGGTAAGAGCTTGGGATTCATGCGGTATGAATGCATATCCAAAATCTTTAAAATGCGGTGATAGAAAACATGAGACAATAAAGAATGATTTTCAACATAGGGCATTTTCTCCTTTCTCTTTTGATACATTAACACGCATTGAACTCCATGTACGTATATTCTTTCTATAACACTCATACAATGAGGGTAAAACACATTGACTACATTTGTAATAGGATACAAACACACACTTTTTGCCCTGCTTTGCTATACTATTGAAGTGTAAGTGTACAGTTAAGCTGTAAAAAATGTATGTATTCCTAATTAAAACAATTTGTATTTTAAACATATCAATGTTAAATAGAAGAGCATATGGAAACAGCTGAACTGCAATTATGTGAACTCTTTCTTTCAGGATAGTTTGGGATAAAGTTAACAAAGCATCTGCTCTGCACAGACTGTTGTTTTGAGCCCTGTATGGACCAGGAGAAGCCAGTAATATGGTTCTTATTCTCAAGGTGTTCCACTGGAAGATGACAGGCAGAAATTTAAATGACAGGAAATATTTAAGTGGATTAAAGAAAATGTGATATTGCTTGGCATCACAATGATTCGCTGACAAATAAGTTTCACAGAGAGTAATTCAATAAATGTTTAGAAAGCCAGAGGTGCACAAGAATTTACATTGAATGAAGGAACAGGGGAGGCAGGTGTTGACTAGTCTTGTAGGTCAGAAGATTTCTATAGAAAAATAGGAAGGGCAATAGGATATTAAATGCTACTCATTTAATATCTTATCTGTGGCAACAAAAATGTTTTTGTTCTGCTTTATACAGAAAATACATTTCAAATGACCAAATCTTCCAAGCCTGAATTTGTAATTATTCATTGATTTCATTACAGAAGGGTACCCTGAGGAAAAAAAGAAATATACATGTTTTAACTCAATGCAGCTCAATACCATCCCTTGACTAGCCAGAGGACTTGAAAACTCTGATCTTCAGTTTTACCTCTCAAGGTTGAAATCCTGAGTTTGTCAAATCATTGAAAATGGCTGGCTCTATTTTTCCTGTTTCAGTATGTACCACCTTACTACATTTTTCATGTTCAGTTTCTATAACTGCAACATTGAGATACTAACATGACCACCAGAGAGGACTCAAAGCTGTGCTGAGCTCCAGTGAGAATTAGAGATGAGCATCCATTTGAGTTGTAAACTCAAAGTACTTGTAAAGGAACTAATCTCTACCTGCTTGTGCACCGAATTGTTGTATGTGTCATGATATACAAAGACTGAGATATAAATACTGAACTCTTTTCTTTATTCTTACTAACTCTTCAATCCATTTCCAAATATACATTGATTTTGACTGTAAGTTCTACATAAATTGCATTTTATGTTGGATTTTTTTGTCCAAAAAGAGAAAGAAAAGAATGACAAGTGAGCATTCTGCTATTGATATGTCCAGCCACAGGGTGTCATTCTAGTAGTACAGATTAGCCTGTCTAGATTCAATACTCTGGCAACAGGTAGCAAGCACCATATCAACCTCGGTATGTTGCATAAATATTGAAAACTCCCTACTCTTACTTAAATTTAACAATTACCATGCTCAGTAAAGTACATTAGATAATTTCCTAGATCTACTTAGAGATTGCAAACTATTGTATGTTTAGAATAAAATATAAAAACCACAAACTAAAATTTCTTGAGTTGACTCAACCTTAGTGAATTGCATTAATCATTGCATATCTTGGAGATATAGTGAAAGGCATATATTTCAGGTACTGCTCTCTGTATGCAGCAAGCT